>MU121029.1:2743-63965 GCA_014904835.1 Paxillus ammoniavirescens
TAAAACCGGTCCAGTCCTGAGACATCTATTTTACCCTATTTTACAGTCAAATTTGCTATTTTTACCGGTAAAATAGGGCTAATTTACACGCTTGCTCGAGAGATCGTAAATTACACGGTAAAGTTAGACCGGGTCCAATTTTACAACGCACTACTGGTTGCCTTCCCTAATTTATTGTAATACATATACTCGTGATTTGCCAACCTCTGCACCAGCAAGGAGACAGCATCTATCCAATATACACATCCTCGCCTCCATTAGATTCTTCGTGGCATCGTGAATTTCAAACCTTTTCCACCCCCCGACGTGACGTTTCGGAAGCCTGGGTATCAGCGGCTAAGATGTGACGCGAGGCAATACTACGAGCTCGGATCTTCGAGCCATAAAAGAACAGCACCTGTATTAACGGATGAGAACAAAGCAATCGACAAGTACGCCATGTGACGTCTGACAGTGGTTTGACGTACGAATGGTGTCGGAGCCATCAAGAATGCGAGCAGTCCGACAAGGGTCAGACCCCATCTGTACGTGAGTGCTGTCACAATTTGTGGGGTGAGCAACGGGAACACCAAAGCCATGATATTTCCTGACCCAAACTGTCATTTCAGTTATCGCAACGGGGGGGAAGCGTGTGTCAACGTACGGAATAGACTCTGCCCAGCTTGGGCGGACGACGCGTATATATTGTAGCTAAATCGGCAACGTCAGAGAGTTGGCGAAAAATGTCCGAGTTGGGGGGTGTAAACGTACCAATCCGCGAGGTATAGGAACGCCACGTGGAAGATGATCGTGACTCCGGCCATGAATACCTGGGAGACGCACAGTGTGAGGCAATAGTCGCGCGATATGAAATTGATTTCGGCCGACCATTAGTCCGATGGCAGGGGCCATCCAGTGGATCTTTGGTGACGCCGTCCAGGCGACTATGAGTATTCCGATTGGTAGGCAAAATGCAGCAACGCAAGCGAGATATAGCCGAGCCTCCTGTTTCCTCTGGGCGTAGTGTATCCTAGTGGTGGAGGTCGCCACACCGTGGTATCACCTGGAATGAATATGGAATCTTAATTACCTATAGAGTTCATCTTGGTACATGTTGGCAATGAAGCCAATGAATGCGCCGACACTGGTGTGACGTAAGTACTTGTCTGGAAGAAAGCATCGATCTTATCTTACCTGAGCGCCCCATAGACATATCCGGTCTGCCTGACACTGAAGCCATAAACCGTCTCTAACATAGGAGATACTGATCTAGAAGCCCAGTGAATCCGTAAGCCTTGAACCAGAAAAACTGCTCGCGTACTCCAATAGACAATAAACGACGCCCCAAGTGAAACCAACCCATATCTGACGTTAAACATGTCAGTCATATATGAGAAGACAAAATCGAACAGAACTTACACTGAAGCTTTGTACGAGAGGTTCAGTGAGCAGGAAATCTATAAATGACAAATAGACGTCAGAGCCGTCAACAGAAAGCGAAGTGTTGACGACGGACATAAGGGCCGAGAACAGGACGTCTTGATAAGGCTCCAGAGGCTCTCCTTGTTGATCTCAGCCTTGGCTTTATGTCTGTTGTCCCTGGTGATCTTACGTTTGGACCGTGCCATCTGGGTAAGAATGATGGAAGAACGCGTCTCGCTCATGACTACCAACACGAGGACGACGAAAAGGAAGGAGACCCTGAACGGAAGTGTCAGCTGATCTCAGAAAATGAAAAGGAAATATCGCCTCACATAACATGGACCCACTGGACCCATCGCCAACCAAGATGAGGCTCGGATTCTATCACTCCGCCGATGACCGATCCGAGCCCAATGGCGCAGAGGGAAAAAAAAGCGTAGCAAGACATTGGTATACCTCGTCTGTGGGTAGTGAGACCAGTAAAATAAGTACGCCCTGCAGCACTCACTCTTCGTGCCCCCAGATGTCCGCGATGCTACCACCAACGAGAGCAACTCCCGTGGCGCCAAAGACACCTCCAAGGACGCGTCCTGCGATTACCACTCCGATATTGGGTGCTCTACATGTTGAAGTGAATCAGTCTTTAACGGCCAGATCGGTAGTCCTCACAATGCTACCATCACTTGAGAGAGGGTTAACAAGATGGTCGAAAAAATATACACTGGCCTTCGGCCGACTTCCTGCACGAGTATGAGTGGCGGTTCGAAGAAAAATGGGAACAGCGAACCTCGCTGAATGACGAAGCGACTAGGGGGGTTACACCAAACCCTAGTGAGTAGAGACCAAGACCTAAGGCTCCTTGCAGCTCTGTACTATGCAGCTCTGCTGTCATAGACGGTACGCTGATTGTGAACGATGACGCGGCTGCGCCTATAGTCGTCTATGAGTACGCGACAGGCTGTTTCGGGGAACGAGAGTCACATGTAGTCGCAGAGAAGAGAGAGGCCGTCAGGGTGATAGCCCATTTCCTTCCGCGAGAGTAATTCAGGGGATTGCGATGATCACCATCTTCAAACTCAACCTGTTTGCAGTGAGCGAAGCGTACATGGAAGTGACGGTGAAACATACATAAATGACCTCCTCTCCGGCATCCTCCACGGTGGAGGCTGGAGAGGGGAAACTGTTTAGGATTGCAACTTCTGCGCTCTCCCTTGACATGGTAATGAGGTCAGACAGAATATGCCAGGAGGTGTAGCGTCAAGGTTGAGAAGATCACTCGAGTTGTTGGGTCTTGGGGAAACTTGGGACCATATAAATAGGTCCCGATTCCGATCCTCAAGTGACTCGATCAATAAAGCGACGCCAGCAGGGTATTGCGACCATGCGTCGCACGCAGAACGGTGTCTTCGTGGTGTGAATAGATATATCAGGTCACCTGCAGCCTAAAAAAATAGGGACCGTCCATCTCCGTAAGTAAGCAGCTTCCAGATCTTGGAAAATGAGGCACATGTTCTCTCGACGCGTTGTAGCTAAACAGACCTGGCCACCAGTTTGTATTCAAAAGTTTGGCGAGCCTGGCCCGGGTTGTCGTTGACGAGCAGTCACCTTGGGCAAAGGTCCAAAGACCGAGTAGGGCTGAGCAAGGGCACTCTTGACATGTTGACAAAAACTGTCACGAGTCGGCATCTACAAGGCCCATGCGAATATGAACGCCATTCATATACCAAGCCGGATTCCAGGCTTACCTTCGAATCTTCTCAATTTCTATCATGCAACTCCAGAAGGAGATGGCCAATCGTTACGCAAAAGACAAAGGACCTACTTTAAAGCTCAGTCAACGGTGACCAAAAACTTATAACATCATGAACTTGTTACATTCGCAAGTCGCGACTATCATGCAGGTGGACTCGGCTGGGAAAATCGTTGCCAACTTCAAGTTGAAGACGGAGCCGTCGAGGATCGGAGCCCATCGGACTGTTCCGAACTGCTCACCAAAAGCATCCGGGGCTTGGAATTTGTCCCTGAGCCACCCCGAAGTTTCGGGAAGACCAGCAACCACGAAAATTTCCGTCATGTGACAGACCGTCATGGAGTAGATAATCATTGGGCCACTTCAACCACTTCTCTATGGTGGTCAGACTTCTTCGCCAGCTGGCAATCTGAATCTCAGCCTTCCATGCATTCGAAAGAGTCGCACTGGACTTCTGGACTTCTACTGGCATGATATGCTGTCCACCACACGATCCCGGCTCAAGTAGTGGTGCTGGTGCTCCGCGGTTTTTCCAACAATAGTGTCCGTATGAGGTGTATGAAACGTTGCCAGATCTCAAGAGCTAGAAGTCTTCTCACTTCTTCCATCCCTTTCTTCAAATCTCCGATCACAACCGCTGGTCGGACGCCGTATGATGCCCAACTCTTGATAGTCGTTCCGAACGCTGCGCAAAAGCAATTAACACGCCGTCTCATTACAAATAGGCCTCAATGCTCTCCGCTTCCAGATCACCTTCCATGGACAGTTCGTTGCAGCGGCTATTTTGGCATCACAGAAGAGCCATGGGTTGGGTGACTGTGCTCCACTTTAGCCATGCTGCGAATCGCGATGAGTTGTTTCTCCCAACCCTTGGCCCTGGTCTTCTTGACAGTAGGGTATGAAAGACGAATGTTTGCGAGCTTTCGTCGAAACTCGAAGGGATTTATCTCCACCCGTCCATCAACTCCAACGCTCCGATCTGCACTAATGCATCCACGTGCACTCATTTAGAACACTTCCTTGGGTATTACCACCCATTATCCTTGCCCTTCCCGACGTCGTCAGCTCTGGTCTACGTCCTGGTACTTTGGTCCTCTTGCTGTGCATATTTCCGGAGTTTGGTTTTCCTCGATGATCATATGCACACAGGCACGTCCCATGACGACCACCTAGTCGAATTGCCTTTTCAACATGTTCACCCAACACCGCGAACCATGCTACAAACTTGGGTGTTCTTCAATGTTCTCAGGGCTTCGGACCCGACATGTGGCTGGGCTCCCAAGTGACGATTGCGACGGAAGGAGGAATTCAGGTAATATACAATTTCTTTCATAAACTTATTGCTTCACTGATTGGTGAAGGTCCCACCCACTGGTTCTGCATCATTCACTGTGCTCTAGCGAAACGCTTCTCAAATACGCCCTTAATGTACTCCTAGGCAACCAAAATAATTAGCACTGGAAAGAGGTCTGCTTGCACACTAACTTACCTTGTCAAAGGTAGTTTTAAAGCTCTGTCGTTCGAAAAGGCGTCCAACGTAGGCATTGAACTTTGCATACTTGGGGCTGTCCAAAGCTTTGAGGAACGCGTCGCCTTGGCCAACCTCAAACCTTCCCAGCTCATTCTCAGAAATCAATTTCGCCCGAGCGACAAACGGAGTGAGAGCGATGTCTGCGATGGTGTACTGGTCCCCAATAGCATACTTTGCAGAATCTGGCAAGATCTCTTGTAATGCTTCGACACCAGCCAGGAGGTCTTGGTATCCCTCTCCACGCATAACGAATTTCCCGTGGGCTGGGCTGAATTTGGAGCTGACGACCTCGATGAAGAAGCGGGTCTTTGCACGGAGAACGGGATCTTGGGGGAGCAAGTCGGCTTGTGGGTAGAGGTCGGCGACGAACTCTACGAGTACAAGAGACTCGGCGAGCTTCGTCGACTCGGGTGAAGGGTTTTCGGGAGCAACGTCAGGACCGCCGTAGGCAATTGCAGGTACCTGTGATGTAGAATACGATTCCCCAAGATCAGAAGATGAATTACTGGCCCAGGTGCAGCTTCATACCTTGTTTGCCTTGTTCACTTTAGGGGCATACCAATCGGGTTTGTTTGCGAGATCGATTTGATAGACTTTAAAGTTTGCATTGGCCTCTGCGAGGGCAATTTCGACCTTTCGTTTGAAACCCGTGAGCAGGATTCAATTGTCCTCAACAGAATCGACCCACCCTATGAGCATACGGGCAAATCTATCGATCGATCCACGACGACATGTCAGGTGCGCACGGTTTCTCTGGAACTGACATGGCTCGTACCTTGGAAGTGTACAAAGTGATCGACTGTGGATGTGAGGAGCTCATCGTTCGACGCGTAGCCAAGAGTTCCTTGGAGAGTTATTGGGAGTTATCTTTGATTCCCAGGAAGTGATTCAAGTGTGCTACTTATAGCTCCTGAGAGTCACGTTCACGCGTTCACTAGCACTGGCGGCCAGTTAATCTGCTGACTGAGACGAGTCCCATGGCAAACCTGACCGTAGGTTGAACGATCAAATGACGCCATACTTGTCAAAATGTTGGCAAGCTTGCGAGTTGACCGAGATTCTAAGTCGCTGTCGGAATGACGACTAGCATCGGTGTCATCCTCAGTGTATGCGCTGGGTCTTGTCACTGCCGTCCGCAAGCTTTGTTTCGTCCTTTAAATGGGTAGTCAGTGTAATCATAGCATAATCATGTTTTATGTAAGCGATTAGGGAACAGTGGAAAAGTGCTCTTTCAAGGTTCGCATGATAACAAGACAGTCTTCTAGCTTTTTACTGTCATCCCATACTTACCCAGAGTCTCGTTTTCGCTCCCCTCGTTGAATTCAGTGATTTCTCCGGATTTTGTCGCTACGTGTCTCCTCCCTGCAAGGGAGAATAACCAAGGCTCGACCATCTCCCCCACTGATTCCGACTTCTCCCAACTCGGTCTCGACGACCACTCCGCCTCTAGCACTTCTTCCTCCCCTCTGTACCCTGTCCCCATGGCGGAGGCGATATTCTGCTACTACGGGATGTGTTCTTCGCCCAGATTAGTGTACCGTACGTCGGCGGAGACCACGCCGTGGACCCTATCGCCAGTTGAAGGAACTCCTTCGGCCATAAGCTCAACGTCGTCTGGACGACGGACTTGGGTCCTGAGGTTTACCAGCCTCTTGATTTCGAAGGGGTCCTCTGGACGTCCATAGACGTCGTTCGCTATATCAAGGTCGGAGAGGGAGAAGCTGTTGGTCCCGTCGTACTTGGGATTGGTGTCGCTGCTGAGTTTTTTTGGGGCGAAAACCCCCATACCTCGGTATCACTGACGTTGAGGTTGAGTTTCGAGAGTCCATCTACACCCTGTTAGCCGGTCCAAACCTTATCGAACCCGCTTCCGACCTAGACCCAGACGTCGACGTTCGCGGTCCTCTTACTCCTGCCCTCGGGCTCTCCATCGCTGCCCAGGCCACACCTCGCGCTGAGGGTACCGGCGGTATTTATCTCGCCGAGGGTGGCGACAGCAAGAAGGTCTTGCTCGTTACTGCCTGCCACGTTCTCTTCCCACCGAACGATGTGCCCAACGTCCTCCTTGGCACCAAGGCGTTCGATAACTTCATCGACTCCATCAAGGTCAGGATAGGACGACATAGCATCATGGCGGAGCGTCATGAGCAGCAGATTGAGAAGTTGCAAAAGCCGTTTAGCCTAAGTGTTATATCCAGGCACGAAGACTCCGGATATACCCCCGCATTGAAATACATCATGATGACAGAAGTTGTCACAGCAGTCAACCAGAGCCTGGCTCCGAGATGCCTGGACACTGGTACGAGACCGAACACGACACATTCAATGTCTTTCGTGCATATCAAGATGGCTGCCCATCATATGATATCGCTACGGCTACGTCATTTGACTAGTTTTGTGACTTGGCAACCTTTGAGCCAGTCGATGATGGCGAGGTGGCCCGCAGGATTTGGGCCATCGCTTCCCACCATTAACCTCGGCTTTTTCGCACCATTTCACAATGCAACCACTTTTCATCACTTTCAAAAAGCCTAGCGAACATTGCTCACCCCGTTAATGATGTTATCCTAGCCCCCGACTTTGATCGGGAAGACGAAGACGAAGGTGGTGCCTCAGACGACGAACACGACGAGTATCATAGGCCATGGGGATCTACTGATTCAATCAACAGCACCTAGTTCGCTTCTTTTGTGACTGGCATCAGACGATCAACTCGCTGTCAATTAGCCTCATGTGAAAGACTGAAACTCGAAGCATCCCTGTTTTATCTGGCAACAGACGCTGGATCAGTTCCTTACGATCGGGCGGCACCGACGGTGTTTGGAAATGCCTTGGTTTTCAAACCATTTGTGGACTCAAATCCTCATCATACTACTTCATGAAACTGATACGTTGCTCCCCCCGTGACAGTACCTGCTCGATACCGAATGCCATGCAGTGCAATGCGAGTTTCACATCAAAACCCCCGCACTGTTCCACTAAAAGTTGTGCCTGGCACGTCCTGTGGCAACCCCGGACTATCTCTGTCCTGACGTCGTGACACCCTATACTGCCATAGCAGTCGCGATAAATGGAAAAAAGCTATCACTATTCACCTGGGCTCAACTGAATCGGTGGCTCTGTCTGATCATGATACAAATTCTTCAAGAGATTCTCGCCTCCATTGCGAATCAACCCAGACACCAAAGTCACAAGCCCGTAGTCCAGCTCCCTTGTTCCTTGCCCTCATCGCAACCCATAGCGATCACCCTCAAGTATGACTGGTGATTACTTCACAGCTTCTCTAGCAACTGGTTCCTGCCAGTCCATAGGTTCGACCTCGGAATCCACAGTAACTCTAATAGAAAATGTGCTTCCGCTTGACAGAGGAAAACCCTCCATGCTGTACAAACCACAACATGAAGGTGATCTTTCTAGCCTGTCCACTGCCCTTGGAGCGTAAGTGATCTGCATTAGAACGGTTTCGGAGTGTTCACGTATTGACCACCTTTGACGCAGATTTTTAATGCTGTTGTGTAGTTATGGGTGAGAGTAATTTACTGATCCTGAAACAGGCCCAAGACGAAACCCCATAGATACTTATTATCATTCGGTGTCTATCAAGGTAAATGTTCTACGATTGCTGCACTCACGGTGGCCAACCAACCAGAACTGGGAATGTTGACCCCGCCATGACTTAGACTATTACACTCAACACTACCTACCTGAACAAAGTTCATCGGCGATCTCGTGCGTCTTTATCTCATCTTTTGCATATCATGACTGAAGGAGAACTCAGATGGATAGGCGGCACGAATCTGTTCCTTTTTGAAATAACTGGCCTTCTTTCTGGGAGGCTCCATGATCTTGGATATTTGTATAGTTTTCCGTGCAATATTCCTCACAGTCGCTCTGACTAGCGGTCTCATAGTCACTATCTCGTCATAGGAGGTTCTCTTTTACAGGGGTTTTCTATATTCATGCTATCGTTTGCAAAGCCGGGCCAATTCTACCAGGTAAGTAATATCGTGTGCTCAGTTTACTAGAACGACGCCCACTGCCATCCATCCAGATATTTCTCTCGCAAGGCATCGGCTCAGGGATTGCTGTCGGCCTGGTCTTCATCCCAACTATGGCAGTTTTGTCACATCACTTCGATAAACACCTTGCGACAGTGATGACCCTCGTCATGTCCGGCGCGAGTCTCGGTGCTGCTGTCCATCCTATCATATTGAATAACACCATCAATGGGCAGCTGGGGTTTGCAAACGGCGTGCGGATGAGTGCTGTTCTCCTCAGTGTGTTGATGTTTGTTGCGTGTCTGATCATGCGAACAAATATGCCGCCGCGGGATGATCATGCAAAATTCTTCATTTCTGCTAAGAAGTGCGTGCAGGATTCGGCATACATGTTCTGTATTACTGGGTGGGTTAAAATATAGCTATTCATGGCGTGTCCTGACCAGCAACATTGCAGATTGACCATGTTTGACATCTCTTGCTACTACCCGTTGTTCTACCTTCAGCTGGATTCAATCACCCACGGTCTAGACAAGACCTTTTCATTTTACTCGGTTGCGTCGTCTTTGGCTACCTCCCTTGGATCACTGCTTATTTTCACTTTTGCTTTGAAGTTGGTCATCATGAACTTTTCGAGTATCATTGCCCAGTTGCTCACAGGATTACTCACCAACGTATTTGGAGTGGACGTGTTAATAATTGCTTCGAATTCCGGGGCGGCAGTGCTCCTCTTTGGGATGACTGGGATCACGACGGCAGCAAGCGTTGTGGCCTTCGCGGTTCTCTACGGGTGTTGCTATGGGCTAGGTGTGTTCCTTGGGTTATTCTGCAGCGAGGTCTCCTCCGGATATTGAATGCCTTCCATAGTCTTGGCGCTGATTGGGCCTATGCTAGCCTTGCTGACGCCTGACCCATCAGAGTTAGGGTAAGTGACATGCAATGCGATATGAAGCTACTCTGACTCTTGATGCAGCGTACGGCTGGGCATTCCTGGTATCCTATTTGGTGGGCCATTGGTTTATTTTATCAAGAGGCATCTTGCGCTAATCCATTAAACCGACCCCTTCGCCAGCGTTCTCTGGTTTGATCGGTGAGTTAGCCAATCTATCACTGGCAACTTTGCTGCAACGCGATCTTCTCCGTTCTCAGGCCCGCCGATCTCAGGTGCACTCCTGACTGACCGGAACATCTGGTATCGAGGTGCAGTGTTCAACGGGGTGAGTTTTCTCTCGTGCTTGACATTGTGTGAGGCGTAAATCATGTTCTCCTCACATTATAGACATTAGGTACTGTTGGAACGGTTCTGTTGGTAGCCATGAAGGTTATACTCGACCGTCGGGCGTGTAGGCCGTGATTCACCATCACTCAAGAGCTGACTGCGCCGGTAGCTGTCAGTGTCAGAGGTCTAGTTCGTCGGGAAGGCAAATTTCTCAAGTCTGTTTGGCGGACCCGGCATTTCAACGTTATTGACATCCAAAGTTTAACACACCCGGTTTGCCCCAGATCTTACTGTTATTGTTAACTATTTTGTACAGTACATCCCATCCATGCTACCAGTGTCTACGATTTTCAAGTTCGACGACCGGAAATTTGAGCTGTGGTTGCGGGGACTTGATTTGGCCTGGATTGCAGCTTGCCGGGCCAGCGATCCACAGCTTTGGTTGTAACATTTGGTGCGTTTTGGTACTGCTCTTCTCGCAGCACGAAAGGCTGTGGAGTTCGGGGGCCAAAGTTAACCCACTCAAGAGCAAGTGCATGGATTATTTAGCCAGGCTTCATGGTAAGGAAGACGAGTCCCCGAGCCTGAGTTGGTGGTCGGATCCACACACCTGGTGGCATCGGCGGGTTAGCTGTCTGCGCGTACCCCATGGACTCCATTGCATCAGCGCAGAGCAAGGGGAAGAAAGTCGGATCCGATTGTATGTTATGTATATTTTGGTGTACGGCGGCTTGCATTGAATTCTTGCCAATGATTTCCTCGTATCACCACTGCACTAGCTAGTGGTACTACCACGGGATCGTGCCAGTGATACATAATGCATGCTATTACTAAAAACGGTGTCTCAGAGCTCTTGAAGCTCAGCGCTCATGGCGGCAGCGCTCAACGTTCAACGTTCAAGCCGAGTCAAACTCAAGTCCAAACTTCTTTACCATCCAGTGGCATGATGTTCATGCTCGTGATCTTGGGACTCGCTGCGTTCGGTTTGTTCAAAGCGCACAGCATCTACGAAATGAACGTTAATCATGATTTACATTGGCAGTGGCACTCATCCTACTATCATCCTCTCTAATAGGCTCGGCATATAAGGAAGCTCATATTCTCATCCTTGGACTAGATTCCTCAGGAAAGACAGTGAGTTACTCTGGTTCGTTTTGGGATAGCGACATTCGAGACATGAGCTTGGGCTTGTTTCTCCATGGTAGACCCTCGTGTACATTCTGGGGTGTTGCCAAGAAGCCAATGTTACTACAAGTCGGAAGCTCACCCGTCAACCGAGCGTTAGTAAGTATTCTACCACCAAAAACGCCGTTTATCTTCCGCTGATGGGGATACAGTTGTTGATAACGTCAAGTTCACGGTCTACGAGTTTAGTGGTCTTATTTTCCGAGGCGGTGCGTGTCCCGTCTTCCGATTCTGACTTGGACACGGACGTTTGGCTAGCTCACCGCCCTTGGCGTTGCTACGTTAAAAAGATCGACGGCATCGTCTTCCTTGTCGACTCCTCAGACATTGAACGATTTCCAAAGGCGAAATCTGAGCTCCACACTGTGCTTTCGTCGGAAGAATTTGCCAAGGTGCCTGTTCTCGTTCTCGGCAACAAAGTCGACTGTCCTGCAGCTGTCAGCGAGGAATATCTACGACACGAACTTGGGCTTGGCACAACCACTGGGAAGGTCTGCCTTCACTTCAGGGTCCTGCACATCCCAAGCGAGGTTGACACAATCGGTTTTAGGGGTTGATGAATTCAAACGTTGGCGTTCGACCCATCGAGGTCTTCATGTGTTCTGTTACTGGCAGGTGTGGAATGGGAGAAGGTCGGGCTTGAACGCTTGTTGATGTTCATATGTTGATCGAACTTTTTCTTAGCACTTCAATGGCTCGCACAATACGTGTGAGCTGCCGCACTTGGAGAGTCCCTCACGAGGTCGTTTATTGGACTCGCTGAATCATGGGAAAATGAACCGTTGAGGGCGTACAAGTGATGCTCCCCCGAGTGACCCTCCCCCGAGTGACCCTTGCTGGCCTTTCTTCCCCAGACACATGTTGATACTGCTTCCGTCCGTTCGTTTTACTTACGCATAGTCGAATCCGAGAAAGAGAACCGAGTACTGAACGATGGAAAAGGCATACTTGTGACATGGTTGGACGTTCCATGTGTGGGTATCCACGTCCCCAATGGATATAGCTTGCGCAGTGTAGCCCATGGTATCCTATGGGTGCGTCCATTTAACTCTGATTCAAGGTTCTATGCAGGCTGAGGTCGGTCATTTCCCATCCGTCCCTGACAACCCCACCCCGCGTCTAGACGCCACAGGTGCACGCCATTGAGGGTCCTCGTTCACATACGCTCGGGCAGTCAGGAACTGCCCGTTTTCCAAGGTGGGGCTGCGTATATGACCTATCCGATCTCGCCCCCCCTCATTCATAACTATCTACTTTCGTAAGTCCCCAACCAACCATTCCGTGTTTGACTGTATCACACCTAGGAACTATGTAGAGTTCACGTTCTCCACTGCCTCGCGCTCGGAACTTCGAATGACAAGCATGAGCCTATATTGATTGAATACACAAGATCGGTCGTTTGTACGTCTACACTCCAGGCCATCATGCCCAGTTACGCTTCACCGGGTTGTTTGATGGTTACCCTAACCACGTCTTTCTGGCACGATGCTTTATCTCAAGTCGGATCAAGCCCATGGAGATTCCAGGCCCTTATCTCTGGCCTCTACCACCTAGATTTGTCAAAGAAATACGAATTGCTTATGTCGCCATCGTGTGCGTCTTGGCGCAGTGGACCATTATTCTGCACGTTGTGCACCAAGTGCCCCACTGATCACCACCTGGCCTGCCACCTTGCATGGTGGAAAGTGCTCTCTGATCCGAAAAGCCCAGGTGCCATGGTCTAAAACATTGACCGCCATCGTGAATATGAGGCATGTAGTTTATCGTTGCTCCATGTGCATGACCTGTGACACATGCTAATGATACAATTGGATGCCAGCTCCACGAAGAAGGTGAGTACATTGAGATGGGGGTATACATTGAATGCTGAATAACGATGCGACGCCGACATACACAAGCACGACGGCCCTTCCCATGACTTGCACACATAAATAGCACAAAACCAGATGAACATGCTGATGCCATACAAACTTGGAACCTTGGTCATAGTCCAAAAGTGGGCCATTCGGTCATCATCATGACGAGGAAGAGCCCAATCACTATCCTAATCACTCTTACTCGTCATCTGATGTAGGCGAGGCCGGACGATCCATGAGGTAACCCGCTATTATGCTTTGCTCTTTGCAGTATCCTGTCCGTTTTAGAACGGAGCGTGGAGGTGCTTTGGGTATGTGCCTCCTATTGATGTCGATACGGACGCCGTCTTCGTTCTGCCAGCCCTCTGATGGCTCCGGGTAGTCGTCGAGGTCTTCTGGATAGTCCTCACCCGGGGCAGGTGGCTTATAAGAGCCATCGTTACGCCAGAGTTGATCCCTAGAGATCATGATGAGAGAAAGAGGGAGGGAAATGTTCGTTAGTCAAAGTTCACATTAGGTTAGACGGGAGAACTCACCCTCTCCTGTTGAACCACCCTTTTCTTCTCTGGCTTGGAAATATTGGACTTGGGCAGACAAGGTCGTCAGACCATCGTACTGAGCGCGGCGGAGGCACTGTGCTTGAGCGGCGTGGGCGCGGGGGAAGAATTTGTCCTTGGTCTCCATCCGAATTACGGCGGCTTTGTTGGCGGCGAGATGGTTCTGCAGTGATATCGATCACCGGACCCGCCACCTGAGAGTAGTCCCAATTAATGGTCAGCCCCGGAGGTGGAGGCGGTTTTCCATGAGAGCTGCTCCCTGCAGACACACTGCTTCTCAGCGACGCCGAGCGTGAGAGGGGCGGCGGCGAGCTCGAGAGATACCCCCCTGTCTCTGCGGACCATACACCCTGCTGAGCACCTTGCTCGTAAGCAGGGTAAGCAGGACGATCTCCGATTCGTAGCTGTGGGAGTTGCAGATGGGTGGCGTGAGGTGGTCCAGACCGCTCGCTCGCGAGCACGAGGCTGTCTTTGCGCACGCGAGCGCTTACGGGAGGCGTAGGGAGCGGGCGAGAGCCAGGCGTTGCCCCATCAGACCTACTAGCTGAACGTGGTGGGGGACTACTGCTCATCTCCGAACAAGTAGGGCACGTGTGGTATGCCACCGGGAACGACCCTGCGTATCCCTGACCGCCACCATGGCCGTGGCCATGACCATGATGCGAAGGTCTCCTCTCAGGCGTCGTCCGAGCGGCTTGGGGCATGCCTCGTGGCGGGCACTCATCATCCGCGCTGCTGTTACTCGAGGCCGCAGAGTGGACCGAGAAGATAGAGTCGATGTCGCTCACTGTGCTTTCGGACGAAGGCGGGTAGTACGAGTCGGGGAATGGGTCCGATTTGGAAGAGGCGATGGAACGCTCATAGATATAGGTATCTGGAGTTGACCCAGCGCGGATGGAGCCGAAGCGTCTGCTTTGGTTCCCATTACGGTAGCTCCTGTCTCGATCTCGGTCTCTATCTCGGTCTCGGTCTCGGTCTCGGTCTCGGTCTCTGTCTCTGTCTCTTTCTCGGTCTTGGTCTCGGGCTCTGTCTCTGTCTCTGTCTCTGTCATCAGCATAGGCGTGTGGTGGGGCCTTGATCAACTTCCGAGGGGCATCGCGGACCGGAGGGCCGGCGGGGCGAGGGTCACGGTGTGAGGTGGACGACGGTCTATAGTCGAGGTCACCTTTCGTGACGGAGGGTTGCTGCTGACTTGGGGTTGAGTGCTGACGAGCAGAGAAAGCAGAGAGGGTTGGGGCTTTGAATACGCGCACCGCAAAGCTGGAAGGGACTGCCGGTACGAAGTAGTTCTATCGATTGAGAGGAGGTAGGGTGTGATTCACTACTTTTTCGAACAGCGGAGGATGTCGAGATGAGAACATACCTTGGACGACCCCGAAACCCCGCTGCCACCACCACGGTCAGCTCTTGAAGGTGGGCGAACCCCAGGGTTGTAAGATGATGGATTTGATGCAGTAGTAGCCATAGCTAAGTCTTGGATCTGACCTGGCAGAGCGGGGGCATATGTATCTGCGGGGATTCTTATAAGAGAAAGCCACGGGAGCGAGCGACAGGTTTGGTATTAGTAGTAAGAAGCAGAGAAACACACACGGGGCTGTCGGAATTGAGGTTCTTGCCAACTGCACAATTGGCGAATGGCATGTAGCGTGCGTGCACGCTGTGTACACGAGTTAACCAGCAGGCTGCACTAACATGGTTCGTTTCTGATGTGGATCCTACGCGAGCAAATGAGGATCGAGTGGCACTAGGGGCAAGGAAAGAGCCCAAGAAAGGACTCTCCCATAGATCGATTACAGGGTGATTCTACATCGGTGTCTGACGCTGGTCCGGTGACCCTCAACTAGTACCATGCCCAGAGGCCAGACGCTCGTCGGGACAGCTACAATTGCCATCTGCCACCTGTCACCGTGGTTTGCGGCAGGAATTCACACTCACGCTACGAACATGCATTATTTCCTCCGTACACCACGGGGCGCCGTCAACAGGAAGAAAGAAAAAACGTTTCAGTAAACTAAAAGCGCTTGGAAGGATCATATCCAGCATCTCACATGGGATAGAGAGCAGTGATGGTATAAGGGAGTTGCAACGTGTTGTCGTGCGTACGTCAAAGGCAGCCAGGCAACCACATTAGGGCAAAAAGGTAGCTCATCACTTACGTCGGTCAAAGACGAAGGCAAGTTAACATTTGACGGTTACTTCGGGAACCTTCGAGCGTCGATCGTCAAAGAAGTGCACCCTATACGGCAAATTTGAGCCCTGAGCCCCTGATGAGTTCAGTGAGCAAGGAGCGCAGTCACCATTTAACGATACGCACACTAGTTCAGCGACGAAGAAAACAGTAGGCTGCCCCCGCAAAACACCCTCGCCACATCAAATGGAGAAGCACAGAACCGACGCCCCTGATGGTAGAGGTAAGATCATCTGGATCTCTAAAAGCGGGAGAAATATTTAGGTGTGTGGTGAAGAGATCAGATCCAACAGCTGCGCCAACGACCAGCTGGCTCGGAACACTACGGGTCGGGCACTGACTGCCGCTTATCGGCAGGGTTGCACGAAAGACGCCGGGGGAGATGAGCTGGAAGCTTCATACCTGCCAGCTGCGAGATGAAGGACCACTGAACTGCTGACACGTTCTTTCCACAGCGGAAGGGAGGGGTCAGCGAGGCAGTAACACCATCACATACAATTGATGAGCGCACCAGCCCGGAGCTTAAGCAACGGTCAATTGAGGTGCGTTCGTGACTGATGAGGTATATAACTTTTGACCTTGAAAAGCATGCCCACAGAATGTTAACGTGTTGCACACTTCCTGTCGATCGCACTGACTTTTGGTTTTCTTTGGCACCAGATACTGAATACCCTGTAGTAAGGATTCGCCGATGGAGTTGCATCGGTGCCTAGTTTGTTGAAATCTGGTCAGTTTTGCGGAGGGGCGGTGTTGAACAAACCCACTGCCATATAGTTGAACAGATGGAAGCTAGAAACGCGTCTAAACCGCCCCCGATCAATGTGTGGTTCGCCGACCACAGCTGAACACCGCAGAGAACCTATGCGTTCTTCGCGGTTTCCCCGATATCAGATAACCACGATAAAAGGAGTGTGCGGCTAAGGCCGTGGAAAGCTGTAGAAATGCGCAGTCCATGTGATGTGACCGAATGCTATCTGACTGAATAAAAGTACATGATAGCATGGGGCAGAGTTCGCACATTGATAAACGGGCCTGATGTGGCTTCAGATTTGATTTCGTGACTGGGGAGGAAGGCGCCCTTGGCTGTGAAGAGATAATGAATAGGGCATCGAACCCTCGGAATGAGTGAAAATCTCCGAAACACGAAGCACCATGAGAATAAGGGAACGTCGAGAAGTCCAAGCGTTCAGAAGCAAGCAACACTGGTATCCTTGAGCACTTATCTGAAGATTAAGATGAAGAGTGTGGGAGGAGATGTGGGTCAAGTCGATAACTTCGGGCGGAAATCGACCTGACCTGAGCTTGGTCAGGAAGCAGATGATTTCGATGAAAGGGCAGTCAGTTGCAGCGGTCGTGGTGAGTACTAGGGGGTCGAGAGTCACCTCGAACAGTCGGAGAAGTGAGGGTCTCCCCTAGACTCTAGTAGTACTTAGTAGTTGTCGTAGTACAGTTGCCTTGCCTTTGTTTGGAGAACAAACAACACATTTGCGCTTCACGCTCGTTCAATTGCAACTGGCTGTCCAACCAGTGTTCCGGGTAGCTCTCGTGGCTGAAAAGCAAAATTACTGGGGGGAAGAAACAATAAAGCAAAAGAGATTGTTATGCATGCTCTTAGACATGACATTCTTCCTCCAAGCGGTGTTGAATTCGCAGTTGCTCTCAATTTCACCCCGTCTACTACTCCTTCTACCCTCATAAACATTGTAACTGCAAGATCCAACCTCCTTCGTGTATATGACGTCCGCGAACAACATCTGTCCATTTCCGACTATGCTGAGAGTGAACGCGACAAGCGTGCTCGTGTACGCAAGGGCACAGAGGCTGTCGAGGGTGAAGTCGAGATGGATCAGGCTGGCGAAGGTTGGGTCAATATGGGTGCTGTCAAAGTGAGTGCCATAAGATACAATCTTACCTTCACGAATCTTAAGATGCTCTCCAGTCTACTGCGAAGCATGAACAGGCGACTACATTACGCTTTCATCTCGTCCGAGAATTTAATTTGCACGGAACCGTCACTGGCCTGGACAAAGTTCGTACCATGTCCTCCAACGACGACAAACTCGACCGTCTCCTTGTGTCCTTCAAAGATGCAAAGGTATTCCATTGCTCTCCCTAGTTATCGGAGCTCTGAACCTGTTTCGCTAGATTGCATTGCTCGAATGGTCCGACGCGGTTCACGACTTAGTGACCGTATCCATTCACACCTATGAGCGTGCCCCACAAATGGTAGGCATGATCTTCTAGTTACTAATAGAGCCGTTCTAAATATCTGACCAATTTCTATAGGCAGCTCTCGACACCCACTTGTTCCGCGCTGAGCTTCGTGCCGACCCTTTATCCCGCTGCGCTGCCCTCTCCCTCCCCAAAGATTCTATTGCCATTCTTCCCTTCTACCAAACGCAGGCTGATCTAGATGTCATGGAGCAGGACCAAAGTCTCGCTAGGTATGTTCAAACGATTACCTATATCTGACTAAACCTCACGACCTCCCAGAGAAGTGCCCTATTCACCTTCTTTCATTCTCGACTTGGTTGCAGATGTCGACCCCAACCTACGCAACGTCATTGACTTCGTGTTCTTACCAGGGTACCACAACTCCACCATTGCCGTCCTTTACCAATCTGAGAAAACATGGGCCGGGTAAGTACTAAACTACCCTGGCTCACACTAGATTTTGCTGCTTACTTACCACTCCTCCAATTTTCAGGCGTCTCAAAGAATACCGTGACACATGCCGCTTATCCATATTCACCCTCGACCTCCTCAACCACACATACCCCATCATCACAGCCGTCGATAATCTTCCCTATGACTGTCTCTCTCTTCTCCCCTGTGCACCTTCCCTAGGGGGCGTCGTGATCCTCGCCACTAATGCCCTTATCTATGTCGACCAAGCCGCCCGGCGCGTCTCGCTCCCTGTTAACGGATGGTTCGCACGCGTCAGCGATATTCCTTCTCTCCCGCTGGACAAAGACCAAGATCTGACATTAGAAGGGAGCAGACTTGTGTTCGCAGATGACAGGACGTTCTTCGTCATCAGGAAAGATGGGATAGTACACCCTGTAGAGATTGTCTCGGATGGACGGACGGTGTCAAAAATGGTCATGTCCCCCGGACTGGCGCAGACGACGATCCCGGCTGTGACAAGGCAGCTTGAAGGTGGGGTGTTGTTCGTGGGGAGTACGGTGGGCCCGTCGGTGTTACTGAGAGCTGCCAGAGTCGAGGAGGAGGTGAAACCTGGGGAAGAAGGAGCGGAAGCGAGTGCAATGTCCGCTGCTGTTGTGGACACGAAGAATGCGATGGATATTGATGATGACGATGACGATGGTGAGTTGAGAGCTAGTTTCTTTAGGCGTCGTCGCTCATTGGCGATGTTTGGAAAGACCTGTACGGAGAATCGAAGCCCGTGACGAACCCAACCTCGAATGGCATAGTTCCTGGTGCACCTGCACCGCGGACACGTTCTGTGATGTATCTCTCGCTGTGTGACTCGCTTCCTGCGTACGGGCCTATCGCGGACATGACATTCTCGCTCGCGAAACTTGGGGTGCGTGCTCTTAAGTGCTTCTCTTACCTGCATATTCACGTTCTCGCATACACTCATGTTTCTGGCCCATATACCACGTTATCGACGCACGTACTTATCTCCTGATGCCTATACACTCCTCGGCACATGTGTTCGCCCTTTCGGTGGCGTATACCGGTATTTCGATGTGTTCGGGTCACATTTTCGGCGCCCATATTCGGATACGTAGGAACGATACGTTCCCGAATTAGTAGCCGCCACCGGGAGTGGTCATTTAGGCGGGTTTACACTCTTCCAGGTACGCCAAACTCCCTTCCTCCATGCGTCACCATCACGTCTTACGATCTCATCTCATTCCCCACACTTTCGCATAACTCTTACGCTAATACCACCCGCACTGTCTCTAGCGCGACCTTCCCGTGCGCACCAAACGCAAACTACACGTGCTTGGTGGTGCACGCGGGATCTGGTCTCTCCCCGTCCGACAATCTCATAGAGTCAACGGAACGTCATATGAAAAAACGGGCGGTGGGCTGTTCGTCGGGGAGAACGATACGATCATCATCAGTACGGATGCTAATCCATCACCTGGAGTCTCTCGTGTAAGTTCTTTTCACGTGACTCGAGGGGGTGCAAGAGACTTATTCACTGCGGTTCGTTCGGGGATATTGCGATTCAGATTGCTACAAGGGCTGCAAAGACTGATTTGGCTATTTCGACGCGTATACCGGGGACTACAGTCGGTGCTGGGGCGTTCTTCCAACGCACGGCGATTCTGCATGTTATGACGAATGCTATACGTGTGCTTGAACCCGGTGTGTATCTACCCTCTGCCACCGGCCGATCTCATTCTTCTGTCTTTCTGCGTTGTATCTTCGGGATCTAACTGGTCTTCATTGTAGATGGCAGCGAGAGACAGATCATCAAAGACATGGAGGGGAACATGCCTCGTGCGAGGATCAAGGCGTGTAGTATATGTGACCCATTTGTGTTCATCCTCCGAGAGGATGAGACTATCGGCTTGTTCATTGGCGAGACGGAACGAGGCAAAATCAGAAGAAAAGATATGTCTCCGATGGGCGAGAAGGTATTCGTCACAATTGTCTCGCGTTGAGCAAGTATACTGACTTTTGTTGTTCAACCAGTCATCTAGGTACCTTTCGGGATGTTTCTACACGGACACATCTGGCATTTTCGGGATGACTACGACAGATGCAACCGTCGTCACCTCCAGTAGCGCCGATAAAAACGTGACTTCGACTCTCCAGGCTGCGGTCACGGCTGGTCATAATGGCCAGTGGTTGGTACTTATGCGCCCGCAGGGCACCATGGAGGTTCGTTTGTTTGTCATTCTGTCTTTGACGTCACATCAGATTTATGACTGTATTTGCTTAGATATGGTCCCTTCCGAAACTCACGCTCGTCTTTTCGAGTACCGGAATTAGCACCCTCGATCCAGTCCTGGACGACTCGTACGATCCACCCACCCCCTCTCTGCCGCAAGACCCCCCTCGAAAACCACAGGACCTCGACATTGACCAGATACTCGTTGCGCCACTTGGAGAGTCGGCTCCAGCTCCCCATCTCATGGTATGTCTGGGTCACCTCGATTCCTTCCTGGGTCGCACCTGACATGTTATCTAGGTATTCATGCGTTGTGGGCACTTGGCAGTCTACGAAGCTCATTCCGCTCCCCTTCCGTCGTCCCATTCACCCTCCCCGCTTAACGGACGCACTGCTTTCTTGGAAGTCAAATTTACAAAAGTCTTAACACGGACATTCGAGATTTCCAGGCAGGAGGACACCGAGAAAACTATACTTGCAGAGCAAAAGCGAATATCCCGGACATTCGTCCCATTCATCACTTCCCCCACCTCTACGTCAGGTGTCAACGGAACTCGGACGCTTTCGGGCGTATTCTTCACGGGCGACAGACCAAGTTGGATAATGCGCACTGATAAAGGTGGCGTAAAATCGTTCCCAAGTGGACATGCGGTCGTGCACGCCTTCACGGCGTGCTCGCTGTGGGAGTCAAAAGCCGAGTTTTTGGTATATTCTGATGAGGTAAGTGGGGTGACCTTGCGCGAACCTCCCCCCTGCATTCTTCCCCGAGGGGTTAGGCTTGATGCTTTGTTTTCAGGGCCCTAGCCTCCTCGAGTGGATCCCTGACGTTGAGTTGGATACCCCACTTCCGAAACGTTCCCTACCACGGTCTCGGCCGTATTCCAGCATGGTGTTCGAGCCGTCTGCGTCACTCATTGTTGCTGCTTCCACGTTGCAAGCTCAGTTCGCTTCGTATGACGAGGACAGCAATATTCTTTGGGAGCCGGATGGTAAGCTTTGTTTTCTGGGCATCAGTGCAAGTGGGAAACTGAAGTGGTGTAGGTGTGGGAGTTTCCTTTCCTCAATGTGACTGCTCCACGCTGGAGCTTATTTCGCCTGACAGTTGGGTAACTATGGACGGGTGGGTCATTCCCGTTTTCATCTAGGTGGCTTCCAACCTTGCATAGGTACGAATTCGCCCCCAATGAATACATCAACGCACTCGAGTGCGTGACACTGGAAACGCTCAGCACAGAAACGGGCACCAGGGATTTCATTGCTGTAGGAACGAGTATTGACCGTGGTGAAGATCTGGCTGTCAAAGGCGCGGTGAGTCTCACAACAGTTGGATATAACTTACCATCTAATCATCACGACCCCCTCTACTGAAGACATACATCTTCGAAGTCGTCGAAGTAGTTCCTGATTCGTCATCTAACTATCAGCGGTGGTATAAACTCAAGCTGCGTGTACGTGACGATGCAAAGGGTCCAGTGACTGCGGTTTGCGGGATTAACGGTTATTTGGTGTCGTCTATGGGACAAAAGGTCAGTCGGAAGCTACACAGATGGCTTCGTTTTAACCCTCTTTCTACCGCATTTCCTAGATTTTCATAAGAGCTTTTGACCTCGACGAACGTCTTGTCGGTGTCGCGTTTTTGGATGTTGGGGTCTATGTCACAACGTTGCGAACACTCAAGAATCTCCTTTTGGTTGGTGACGCAGTGAAGAGCGTCTGGCTCGTTGCTTTCCAGGTACGTTCCTTCTTCAATGGTGGTAAATAACTCAGATGATGTACTTCGATCACAGGAGGACCCATACAAACTCATGATCTTGGGCAAGGATATCAGGCGTGCCTACGCCACCAGCGTTGACTTTTTCTTCGCAAACGGGGAACTATCGATCGCTCTCGGTGACGAAGACGGCGTATTGCGAATGCTTACATATGACCCAAGCGGTATGTTCATTATCGAATACTGCCCATCTTCTGGTCGTTTCACGCACTTCTTGTATGACTAGATCCTGACTCGAGAGGTGGCCAGCACTTGATGTGCCAAACCGAGTTCCACTGCCGCAAAGAGTTCCGAACATCACGCATCATCGCGCGGAGGACCAAGGAAGACCATGAGATCCCCCAGGCTAAGCTCGTCGCCGGTGCGTTGCTTCTCACCACGTCGTAACACCTAATTCACGACACGTTCCTCCAGGTTTCGCCGACGGATCGTTATCTGCACTCACGCCCGTTGATGAAGATGCCTTCAAGCGATTGCAACTTCTTCAAGGCCAACTGTCGCGGAATATCCAGCATGTTGCCGGGTTGAATCCCAGGGCTTACCGGTAGGCATCAACACATGCAGCAGAGCCGTTACACTCATACATTTTGCCTGATAATTAGGATTGCTCGCAATGACACAGTCTCGAAGCCACTGTCAAAAGGTATTCTTGATGGACAGCTACTCGGAACCTTTGAGGAACTAGGTATCCAAGGACAGCAGGAGATGACGAGGCAAATCGGAACAGAGCGAAATGCGGTTCTACATGATTGGAATTCACTCGCGGTTCCTTGGTAGCTTAGGACTCGGCAGTCTTGCAGTAGTATTGACCCAACAATCTCTTATCCTCTTATTTTTGGAGCACTTAGATATTCTGGTCGCTATTTCGAGATTCATTTCTAGTCCAATGTATCATCAGAGAAATTATTGTAATTCATCTCCAAACACTGTCAACGGGTAGCTAGGAATTTGTGTGCATCTACAGTCGCATGATGAGTTGTTTGATGCCAGACATCCAGAGACCAATGTCGTCCGTCTGAGATCCCCTGGTCAGGAGATCGACGTGGATAGCCAGCGCCGATTCTCGGTCGTGTGCTGCCATGGCTGAGACAAGTGTCAGTCAATCTCCAAAGCTGATGACAAACGCAGGGCGCCTTACCTTGAGTCAAAACAAGTAACTGCTCGGCAACAGATTTCGAGAGCGTTTCACAGTTCAGTGCGTCGAACAAGGGATTGATGCGCCGTTCGAGATCATCAACCATACGCTTTTGCTGAGGCTGCACGTTTGCCCCAATCAATATAATTCTTTCGATGCGTAGAACAAAGAAGAACGTACAGGCACCGTCTGTTTCAATCGCACCAGCTGCTCAGTGAGCACGTTGTAAATCGGAAGCACCGACTCAGGAATGTGGGTCCGATCACCGGGTGCTGTGCATGGGGCACATGAGCTACACTCCCTTTCAAATAGACTGACAACTCACGATATTTTGGCGGTGGAGGGCCCCTCGACACTGGAGGTGCGCGCGCAGATGTAGATACTGTACTTGGTCCCCCTCCAGGTGGACCTTGCTGCTGAGGCGGCGGCGGCCCAGCCAATGGATGATGAGTCAGTGGGAGTCCTCCAGCCCGGGGTGGTGGTCCCTGTGGTGGCTGGTGACCCATAGGCGGTGGTGGACCGTAGTGGCCAGGCTGCGGCTGTGCGTGGGCCACGGGCGGCGGGGGCGCATATGGTAATTGAGGGGTTTGATGAGGCGGCATTGCGTACGGCCCTGGCTGTTGCGGAGGCTGTGGAGCCTGACCAGGTGGGGGAGCGTAGGGACCCGGGTGTTGGGGCAGCTGCGGTGCTCCAGGTGGTCCCACCTGGCCAGGGGGAGGCGTCGCCCGTGCATATGGACCAGGAGGAGGCGCCATACCACGAGGAAGACCAGGAGGGGGTGTACCTCTCATGTATGATCCAGCGGCCTGTCCGAGCGGAACAGGTCCCATAGAAGGCGAGGCATAAGGTCCTGCACCTACGTGCGGGGGCGGAGGCGCGTCTGCGGGAGGAGGCCCAGCGGGTGGTCTCGCCTGAGGTGGCCCACGCGTCTGTGGGGGTGGCAGAGGCCGATTCTGCACACTTGCAGGACGCGGGGGGGGAGGCAGGGGTGCGTTTTGCCCGTGCCCTGTGAACGGAGATCCAGGAGTGGGCGGGGACTGGGTCGCATTTGGGAAGGGCGAGACAATAGCCGACGGCTTGTTGAGACTGAGCGAGTTCGGTGTGCGTCGCTCGGTTGTTTTGACTGTGGGCGCGTCGTTCCAGCCTCCGTTTTGCCCACGTGGAGGGGCGGAGGAGACGGGAGGACGAGTAGGTGGTGGAGCAGTAGGTTGGGAAAGGAGAGGGGGCTTGACAATTTGAGCAGGCGTATACTGGCCCTGTGGGGTAAATCCTGTGGCATACGATTGGCTGGATTGGAATTGACGATGACCAAGTGGATATGTTGGTTGGGCGTATGCCTCTTGCGTGGGAACAGGCACGCTTGGGACGGTAGGTGCAGTGGGCCTGGTGGTCGCGTTCGCGGCGGGAACGGGATTGCGAGCTGATGTGGAAGTAGCTGGTGCGTCCCCGGATGCAACGATCAACCTTTCCCTGACTGCTATCGCGTCCAATACGGATCCCGTGTATCCCTCTGGCGTCAACTTCATGTACTTGATCGCTTCGTTGACAAGACCTTGCGCAGCCAACATCTCCGCATACTCGAAATATCTATCATAGAGTGTCGTGAGTTTATAAGTCTTCGCTGTGCCATCCACATCCGTAGCAGGCGTCGAAAGGTCCTCATCGATGTACTTGATAGCGCCACGGAAGACAGTAACCTTCTCGATAAATGTCTGCAGAGCGTGTGCATGTGCTGCATAGTGCGAGGTAGACTCGAGGGCGTCTGAGGCGTTAACCCGACAAGCTTCTTCTTCTGCAAGCTCTTCGATCCAGATGTTGAGTAGCCTTTCGAGGCGGCCCGCCGCGAGATAGGTCAAAGTTGCTGTCTTCCTGAGCTCTAGTGCACCCGCCACGTTTTCCTCTGAGCCGTCCTCGCTTTCGGCGCGCAAGACTCCAGCCTGGAATTCAAGCCTTACACCTAGTTGCTCTGCGAGCCCTCCAAATTCCTCCGCGCTCGCAAATGTGCAGAGAACAACAAACACCTCTGCCCATTCTGCCAAGTCAGCATTCTGCACGACATCGACAAGGTCGTTGGTCACGATGCTCTGGAAAAGACGGAGATAAGGATATTCGGGGGTTCGGCACTCGAAGTACGCTTTCTGGGTACGCTGCAGGAGCTCGTCACCACCTTTGATGGCCAGGAGGAGTGCGTCTGCGTAGCGCTCGGCAGAGAGACAAAGCTCGACGGCACTTGAGAAGTCTCCGAGGACTAATGCACGCGTGATCAGCCTGTCTGTCTCGCTTTCATCAGAGGGGTAGATCCTGAAGATGTTATTCTTCATGCTCAAGCTTTCGCTCGCGCTTCCAACGCTGGACGGGCCGCTCCCAATCGTAGCAGCCACGCTCGAGTCGACACCGTAGTTCGTATGGGGAACGATAATCGTGTGTGAATCATTGGCATCGATGTCTTGCACAGCAGCCATGGTGCTGAAGAAGTCAGCTCCCGCGCCTGCACCGAAATGGGGAGTACCGATGGTTGCATCGTCCCCAAAGAGGGAAGGGGCAGTGGTAGTGGACTCCCCATCCGCAGGTATAGCATCGGAAGCGGACACTTCTGATCCCGTCTTCTCCGTATCTGCTGCCTCTGCTTCTTGCTCGGCCTCAGGCTCAGGCTCAGGCTCAGGCTCGGCGAAGGAAACTACAGGATCGCGCGTTCCAAAGCTATCCCCTTCTTCGTCTGTTGTATAGTTGAATGCAGGGACACTCTGGGAAACTGCTTGTTGAGCCTTGGCCTCTTTGAGCTTCGCCACTGCTTCTTCGATGCGCGCTTTGACTTCTTCCTTGGAGTAACCGAGGAGCATGACCAACTCGTCCCTCGAGTTCGCTCTGAAGAGGCTCAGCAGGGCCTTCCATGTCTCCTCCGCTCCTGCCTGCGCACCGACACTCCCCTCAGCGAACCCTTCCAGCTTACCCTCCTCTACAGCCGTCCTCAACTTCTTCACCCTCTCCACGACGCCCTCCTCACCACTGACCTCTCGCAAGTGGACAACACTGCTCTGCGTTTTTCCATGTGCACCCGCAAGATTGCTTACGGTCACCAACTTACCGCCGAACCCAAAAGAGGCGGATACAGGACGCCGTAGCCAACGTGGGGGCTGCTTCAAGCTTAGACTCAGTCCTTGTGCAGCCTGGTCTAGGGGGAGCGAAGGTAGGGGCGCATCGAAGATTTCTGCGCCAGATGGCTTAGGGGTGGCTGGGACGGAAGTGGGAATATTATTGGTGGATTGGAGAGAGTGGATACCAATGGTGCCAGAGAAGAAGGCGGTGGCAAGGAGGTCGGGGTTGCGTGGGCACCATTCGACTTGGAATGCCCAGTTGTCTGCGGAGGGGAGCTGGTGTCGTGATGAACGCAAAGTTGGTGAGTGTATGCGTGAGGAGAGATCACATCATGAGTCAATGGAAGAAAAAGGCATGAAGGGTCAGCAACCGGGAAGGAACATGGCCGTCATGGGTGAACCCACCTCTCCGATAATTTCCGAGGTTTGCGGATTCCAGCACAGAGCGCGATTGTCTTTACCACACGACAGAAGTAAGTCCGCATCTTGTTTGCACCACGACAACGAAAGTACGCCCTTCTCGTGACCGGTCAGGATCTTCGCATGATCGTGTCAGTGCAAGGTTCACAACAGGAGAGCATTGACTGCCAACTCACCTTCTCTGGTGCACGAGCGTTGCGAAGATCCCAAACCATGATGACGGGCGACATGTCGTCTTCAGAAGCGGTGACTAGTCGAGTAGCCTGCCCCTCATCGAATCAGTACCGTCCCACCCACTAAACTACGCCCACTCACATTATCCGGATGCCAGGCAATAGCACTCATACCCCTCCTCCCTCCAACCGCCATTCCACTGCCAACGGCACCCCCAAGTGTACCCGCACCACCACCATATGCAAGCGCTACAACTTCACGCTTTCCACGAAGATCCCATACGACGGTGTACCCGGTGCCGCTCGCGCCAGCGAGGACATACTGTACCTGTTGATTCCACGCAACAGACGTGATCTCATCGAGTTTCGTACTACGTGTACCTGGTGTTGGAGAGTATGGCTTTGACGGGTCGTTAAGGTCCCAGATGTAGACCTAGTTATGAAAGTAAAATGCGTCGTCAGTTGTGGTTACGTGGAAGTGGATGACGTGTAAGCGAGTGGCAAGAGCGCTCAACACTTACCTCCCCACCAATAGCGCCCGAGGACAAGAGGTTCGTTTGTGTTGGGTTAAAGTCGAGTCCGCGGACAGGTCCAGCATGGCTTGTGTTACGAAGAATAAGAGACTCGGATATACTGTTGGAACGGAGAGGTGATCAGTGACGGTCCAGATGGAACATCAGAAACACAACGAACTCTGCGTGCTCGACGATCTTTGCAGGGTCCCAGAGGGCAAGTTCACCGTTTTCCATTCCTGCAGCAATAACGCCACGCGATCGGTCGTTGTGCACATGTCCCCACGCGATGCGGTTGAACCTGGAACCCCATGCACGTCAAAAACCTCATGCATGGCAGCACTATCACAACGCAGAACTACCTCGAGGTGTCCGTGACGACGCCTTTGGGCTTCGAATCTACATCGGCGCCGAGGTGGAATTCATCCTTGTTCATAAAGTCAGGTTGCCATATCTCAAGCTGGGATTCGTTGGAAAAGGATTCGTCAAGAGCACCAGCGACGGTGCCGGTTGCGATAAGTGGTAGCGAGGATGTTGGAGACCAAGCGAAAGTCGCTGTCCTGCGGATTTCTTTTTGCTTCATCGTCGACGTCGACGTCCGCAGTCGTTGATGCACCTGCTGAGACTGAGGTTGCCTGTAAAACTCGCAACAAGCAATGGACGTGTCACATGCGCCTGCCCTACAGTCCATATCACGTGAGGCTCGTCAGGGGTTTGAGCTATTTTCAGGACTGTCCACAGCACCAGCAGCGTTCAGCGTTGTCTACATATTACTGAAATCCTCGAAAACACCTTCAGCCGTGTCGGACTAGCCAGCCTTGCTAGATCGAGCCGCTTGTTCCAAGATGTAGCCCTTGATGCATTGTATAAAGAGCTTGATACCTTGGGAAGTCCGATGAGATGCATTACAGATGATGTCTGCAGGGTAGCAAATGGTAGATTGGTATGATCTGTTATCTGAGGGATCACATAGTCCATGGCTATCTGACAACCACTTCCCTCCATTGGGGTCATCAGATGCTTCGTCGACGAATGGAACATAGGGACCTCAAACCTTTGAAATCTTATGCTGCACTGGCACGGGTCAGGAAGCTCACCGTGAAAATGTCTGAGCCCCCCTGCATGAGCAAGCCTCCCAAGCACTCTGCATCATGATGGTCCGCCCAAACCATGATCCAACTCTTACTCCCACACATTGTGCTGGGAGGCGACACACTCAAACCACGTATATTTTCTTCCTTACCCTTATTTCTCAGCACCTCAGGAGACTTTCCATTCCTAGGAAACTTGCATCACAACTATGGTGGCCAACATTCCTTCCCTGTGCCCTTCATTAGAGTTCTTTTTATTAACTGGTGCCACTGCAGAGGTGGTTAGTTTGGGTTTTCTGGACCAGTGGGAGAGGTTACAGTCGGCTATATGCGTAGCATCCCTCACACCACAGGCATTGAAACACATTTCCACCTGTCCAACTCTACGATCGCTCACATTCTTCATACCTGACCGTGAGGCTTGGGTGCAAGCCATCAGTTTGGACCATTCATCATTCCCCAAACTCGTGGCAGCTTTGGTAGCAAGTTCACTCCTAGATCCTGTCTCAACCTGGTTCCAGAAGCTTCAACTGCCGAAATTGGAAACCCTCCTAATCGCCACAAAAAATGTTGCTGCCCCAGGGTCAGTCGTAAATCTGCTCAATATCTTGCAACACCACCCTCTTTCTTCCTTGTCCCTTCGCTCCCCGGATTCCAAAGAACTCCGCCATGTTAGCATCAGCGTCCTTCGCCTTCTGTTCAACTAATCTCTACTTACCCTGTTGTCTATCAATGCGTGCTCCTGTGCGGTCGACGACAATGACCTAGTGACACTCCAAAGCCTTCCCAAAGCTGAAGGTACTGGAGACCATAACTCGTTCCAGCCAAGAACCCTCAAGGATCACGCTCAACGGTTTAGTGCCCCTCCTGAAGTACTGCCCAAACCTATACGTTCTGAAGATTTCCATAAATGCAACTCACATTAGAGACGATAATGATCGACCCGGCAATGGGGTGTGCAACACCTATATTACCAAACTCTCTCTGAATAACTCCTCTATTGGTGAACGCGTTGCTCTGTTCCTTTCAGACATCCTACCGAATGCCAGGACGATTGAATAGACAAGCACAAGTGAGAGTTGGAAGAAGGTGGGCACACTCTTGGAGGGTTTCCATTTGGCGAGGATGCAAGAACAGCGGTGGTGTGCACTATGCAAGACAAAGCAGTTAAAGCATTGAGTAGGCTTGTATTGCATTTCAGCGTAGTGTAGTTTTCCTGCCTGTTGATGGATTATGGGACAAGGGGAATCTATCACCGTGTCTCCTGCACCTTGACGGCTGCGAGCTGATATGATCCAGTGATCTGACGGTCAGCCCACCTGCACCGGGAGAAGCCCCCTCATATACCTCTGAGCAAGCCGTTCCACGACATTTCTAGAACTCAGATCGGCGGGCACCTTTTCAAAAACTAATTGAGGCGTAGAGTTGCCATTAGCGTTTTTGGGCCGTGGAACGGACCAGAAAAGGATGCATGCCTGGTACCAGTCGAAAGATGGTCCACTTGTTAACCACCCACAGGATGTTCGTTTCCATAGTTCCAACATAGCCATCTCCATAGACTGTCTGAAAGAGTGATGTTACACCAAATTTTGCAACGTGAGCATCGTGCTTAGTACGATGCTCACTTTGCAAAATCGTAATGCTACATAAAGACAATCCGATCTCAGTCGTTGATGGCCACGGCGTTACGGCTTCCAACTCGTCACAATGCATGAATACTCCACAGGGCGTCACCTATGCGAACGCGTCGTCAAAGAGACCGTCTAACCCGGTAAAGGGGTCGTAGTAGAAACGCATTATAGACGCTTCTAGGATGAGGATTTGAGGTGAAGTTCTTGATTTCTAGTGTTCTGATGATGGTCAGCCAGTTTGCAGAGGTCCCCTTATATACATATCCGAGAAGCTGTCCATGCGCTGTTCTACGACGTTTCTCGACCTCGAGTAATGGATGTGGATAATTTCTAAAAGATTCAAGAACGTTCTCCAATCGCCAGGCTTTGTTGACAGCTGTTTGGGATTGGACAAGAAAGGAAACATGCTCACAGATCGTCCTGTGAATCGAAACGAACGTAGGGCATATGGTGTAGCTGGTTATCACATCCGCTTAGCATGGCGCTGAGTGCGGGGGGTCTCCGGTTCGAGTCCGGATTTGTCCACAATTTTTTAACATCTTTCCCGAACCTAAATCATCCAAATTCTTGTCCTCAACAAGGCCACTCGAAGTGGTGATTTCAGGGGGGCAAGATAAGCATTTTGGCTACGTAAATAAGAACATGTTACTGGTGAGCCCACCGCACGCTCATCACTTTCCTGCTGACACCTGTCGACTTGTCCCAAACAGTCTCCACCTGGCTCCTACTCACTTGCTTGCCAGTCATTACCTCTACGCATCGAATAAACTCCGATATCCCTCCTCCAACACCGAAATATACAGTCTTCGCAGCGACGAGGCAGAGATACTGATGCGAGTCCTCGTCTACGCCCTGATCAGGAGCCACGCAGGCGTCTCGCATCACACGAATGAGGCTAGATAAACTTTTTGGATGGTAGATTGTCTCGGACGTAAGCACGAGATTGTATCTTCCACCTGTAGAGCTGAGGTCGAAAGTATCCCATGAGCCAGCAAAGAAACGGAGATAAACTCCATAATTCCCGAGTGACGTCTTGAAGGCGCTGAAGAGCTGCGGAGTCATGTTCAGCTCAGAGTCTACTGATTCATGAGAATCCGAGTTTCGGTACTCGTCTGCAGCCGGTGAGTTATCTAAAGATGATGCAAGAGATGTAGCGTTCAAGTACGGAAGCAGTTTAGCCGAGGTCACTTACACCATGCGAGGACAACATTCGGCATAGTTACGAGTTGGAGAACGGACGCATTGTAGTCTTGGAGGTGGATGTGAGTCTCAGTTTTGCCAGCAGGCCGAGATGATAATATTTCATGAAGAATATACAGTGTCGGGACTGCTGTACCACACCCAAGCTAGACACTTGGTCAATGACGGTCAGTACACGGTCGTAGTCCATAAATCACCTCTAATATTCGTGTACCTCTGGTATTTGAACCGTAGCCGATGATGTTCAAATAACCGGCCAGATCGAGGCTGCACTCCCAAGTTTTTAAGCCACCCTCATACACAAGGGGGACGAGATCGGATGGGTTATCGAGAAACTGGAGTGCCGAGTCGGTGCTAGTGCTGGACTGGGTCTCGAATATCTGGTCTGTGGTTTCTGGATCTCCCGTTCCTTCGGATATTAACTGAAATCGCGCGTCGAACAAATCCCGACGTGCGAGCTTCAGGTCCTTCCCATCGGATAACGGGACGGTAAGGAGTGAGTAGGATATTTGTGTTGGTAGCGCTTCTAGCTAGACTTTATCCATGAGAGTCAGGTTGCATTAGAGGTCAAAGAAGTACGTCATGCATACCAACGAGTCGAGTGATAATTCCGAGAACGGCTGCGCAGTTTGCTGTGAGGACAGTGGCGCATCATCCACTCCTGTGGGTCCGGATGACACGTTCGTGATGAGGTCGGTGATCATCACCTCATCGGCACCCTCGTCGAAGTCAAAATTGAATTGGAACATCGTATAGATACGGTTCCGTTACTTCCTGTAATTCCGATAGAAACAATTGAAAGGAAGTTGTGTTGTTTTCTTGTCTCGCGATTTCGACGAATGTGATCATGAAGGAGAACAAAGGTCATGTGGCGGTGCAGATACCAGTATACGTACAGTGTGGCTATTCTGGTAATTCGCTTCCAGCTTGAAGGTTGCTCTCATTTGGGGAGCTCTGCTAGTCTGACCTTTTGTTTTGACTCCTTGACTACTAGACCAGCTTATTGGCTCCACTTTGTGTTTCAGGTATAAGAGACCTGAAACTGCAGTATACCCATACCCGACCTCATTCGAACAACTACCATGCGGGCTTTGTCGGTCTCCTTGTTCGCGCTCGCTATCGGTGCTGGTGTGATACCAGAGGCATTCGCATGGGGCGCAGTCGGTACACGTCCTTTCATTTTATGACTGTTCATTACGCTCACCGTGCTCCGAACAATCGCAGGTCATGAGGTGGTCGCCACGATCGCGCAGATGCACCTTCACCCTAGTGTGATGCCCAAATTATGTGATATCCTCGACTACCCTGGGGACCAGTGCCACCTCGCACCGGTCGCATCGTGGGCCGACCGTATCCGCGGACAGCCAAAGTATAGGTGGACAGGGCCACTGCACTACATCGGTGCCGTAGGCGATTACCCCAGCTCTACCTGTTTGTTCCCAGGGTCAGGAGGATGGGAAGGCCGGACACATATCAATGTCCTTAACGGCATCAGGAACACTACGAATGTTCTGCAGGAGTACGAGCAGCTCCGCAGAGCAGGTGTGAGTACTGAGAGCGTGGAGACCTATGTTGCGGATGCGCTCAAATTTTTGATACATTTCCTTGGGGACATGCACATGCCACTTCATCTCACTGGGAGAGACCGTGGTGGCAACGGCAACAAAGTATCCTTTGATGGTCGTACCACAAGTGAGTACTCGCCCGGTTTTCAATGCGTGTCCTATCGATTTCATACTGATTGTCCCCTGCTCGAAAAGACCTTCATTCCCTGTGGGACGGTCTCCTTATCGCTCAGCGGCTACGTACTCTCCCCAGCAACTACAGCAGACCCTTGCCCCTCCCCGAAGTAGAATACTATCTACGAGACACAATCTACGACCCCTACATCCGCCGGGTGGTCTGGGAAGGCCTGCTGGGGAAGTGGGAAGACGAAATCGACTCGTGGCTCACTTGTCCTTCCCCCGAGCCCTTCCAAGAGGAGCCCGCGTCTGCCTGGCAGAGCATTATATCTTGGATGTTGGGAACTTCTAGTTCCAGCAGTGGCCCTCTTGGCGTCGACGATGATACTCTTTGCCCTTATCACTGGGCCCAACCCATCCATCAACTCAACTGCAAGATCGTATTCCCACAGGCTCTGGACGAGCCGCCCTACAACAACCGCATCTCGTTCGTCGGGACTGACATCAAACAAGAGGGTCATGTTTGTGGCGAGTCGCATGTTGACGACTATGACCTTTTCACATCGAAGGCGAAGAAAAACAATTACCTCGAGCTTGACACCCCCGAATACGCTGGTTTTATTAAAGATCAGTGGATCATAGAGAAGTTGTTGACGCAGGGAGGTATCAGACTCGCCGCGGTCTTGAACTGGATTTTCGCAGAACTCGGGGAAGGCGAACTGCAGAAGCGCTTTGTAAATCTATAGTGTATATCCTGTGATCGACATTTACGCTGTACCTTTCTCATAGACGTAGGTACTCGCATCGCTATGTCCGCACATATGTATATGTATATGTATATATTTCATCTTTTCAGCACAGGATGTGGACAGCGTTCGGAAAGAAGATGCACGAACGCTGCAAAGTTCCGGTGAGTTCTGCTAGCAACAAGAGTGTTCTGTTTGACTTGTCAGAGTATTGGAGGATTCCCTTTCTGGTTCGAATCCAAATAATTACCAACAGAACTGCCGTGCCAAAACGGGAACTCAACGCCAGAAGAACCTTCTTGAAAGTTATCGAATCTTTTAGAAAATCATCCATATCGTTGCTACCGAGTTCCAGAAACGTCGTAGAATGGACCATGATCAACCTCTCGGATACATATATAAAGGAGGCCCTCCAGACAGGCTGACCATCAGAACACCACAAATCGAATACCTCAACAAATCCATTCTCATTCTCATATCTTCATCTCTCGAATCTTCATCCTAGAAATGTCCTTGATGCGTTTCTACTACGACCCCTTCACCGAGTTTGACCGTCTGTTTGACGACGCGTTCACCGCTCGTTTCCGGCCTTCAACCACGACATCAGAGGTTGGACACGCCTTCAACTCGAACAATGGGGTAACGTCCTTCCGCCCAAGGTAAGAAGCGTTACTCTCTAAACAAATTTCTCGTCGTTGACCACAATCCCAGGATGGACCTTCACGAGGCCAACGATGGTAACACCGTGACAGCGACGTTCGAGCTGCCCGGTATGAAGTCGGAAGACGTCACCATCGACATTCATCACGGCCGTCTGACTGTATCCGGGGAGACGACGAGCTCGCACGCTCAGGAGGAAGGAGGGTATGCTGTGCGGGAGCGTCACTACGGGAAGTTCTCCCGAACTCTGCAGCTTCCTATTGGAACGAAGGTAGGTCCTTGTGCTGTTCATTGGTTCGAATTTGAATATTGATTATTCTTCCTTAGCCTGACGATGTGAATGCCAAGATGGATGACGGCGTTTTGAGGGTCACGTTCCCGAAAGTTACAGCTGAACAACAGCCTCACCGCATTACCATCCAGTAGAAGCGAGACGTTGTGGGGAATATGGTCGTGGGTGGTGGCCGGGGGAAATGGAAAAGAGATATGGACGATCACCTTATTTTGATGTAGCGCTATAGCAATTCTCGCATGATTGTAGTGTATGACGCCGAATCCTGGATATACCGTTATGCGATCGCACATAATCATGATCACCTTTTCTTTTGAACAGCACATAAATTATTCCGCCATGAATGTGAAGTAATTGATACTAGTACTGGTGGTTTAAGTTCTACAATATTGGATAAGTATGATGAAATGTGAGTTAAGAGGTCTATCAGAAACCAGTAACAATGAGCATCCCCTAAGCATGTCAATTCTCTCCCTATGTATCCTCGTCATATACTCTGAAAAAAACCTCCGACTCCGCAGGCGTCCTAACCAACAGCTCCTCGTTCGGCTCAATAGCAAAGTTTTTGATCTCCACGCATCGACCGAGCTCGTTCTGCGTATCAAGATACACTGTGCCTCGAAAAGCATCGAAGGCAATGAGTTTCCGGGAGAGTGCTTCATCTTTCATCTCCACATCTTCTGAGCAGCTAAACTTAATAGTCTTCGGCTTGTACTCCAGCGAGAAGGCCATGAGTTTGAACTCGTCGTCTATCTCAGCGCCGCAGATGCCTCGTGCATGCCCGCTGGATGAACCAAGGTAGAGAGACGATGCAAACGGCATCGCCATAATGTCGGTTCGCAGGCAAGAAACGCCTCCGTCGGACTCCAGGCAGATTGTTGCGGTACTGAAAGACGAGACAGATACGTCGCGTTTTATGTTTTCTGCCAAACCTGCGACAGCGAACTCTATCTCGCCATTCTGGGGATCCGGGGGGGATTCGTGCACAACGAACGCTGTTTGCATCGAAATGTCAGCCACTCGACCAATGTGAGAAGCAGAGAGGACATGATCCGCAGAGTGGTCGACGTCAGGTATGGGGAAGCATTCCAAGAAAGAGCGCCACCCATGTCGTCGAACGAGGACGCTCCTCGCCTTGATGAGATGGGTTTTCGTTTCGAAGAAGTTTGTTAGCAACTCGTCCACCGCGTGTGGGATCTGGTAGGGAATGTTAAGTTTGGAAATTTGAGTTCCAAAGAAAATACTCACAACTTCGTCCCAAGCAGACTTTTCAAAGCGGTATTGGTATCGGGTTCTGGCGTCTACGACGAAATATCTTTGGCACAATTTTGAATCCCCGTATGCGACAGCCACTATCAATAGGTGGTGATGGAGGGAAACGTTTGTCAACTGCGAGGCAGCATCCCAGTGGGGCAACTGAGTTCTGAGGATGGGACGGAAATCCGATAGCTGCCCTGCAGCGAAACTGATCTCTGCAATCGTCCTGCGAAAGAGTGAGCGATGTCATCTGACGTGAGAGATCGTGATATGGCATACATCTCATGTCCAACGAAGACCACTGCGAACGCTGTGGCACGTCCGTGAGGTAGGATCTTCCCCGCAGTCTTTAGACATTGAATGGGCTGCCCGTCGCCGGTGTCGAAGAGTATCTTCTCGTCAACTTGGTTGGAATGTAAATCGTACCACAAAAGCCTAGATCCTACGGCAAATACAATCCACCTATCGAAAAGCACGGAGAGACCGACGGCATGAGGGTCGACGGGTATATAGCGCCGGGAGATGATTTCGGGATAGTTTGATGCCTGAGGCCAGTTGACTTCAACCCTGGCACTGCTTATAAGTGCTTGTGAGAGCTCCGCGGTGGATTGCCAGTTGTAAGGACCAGGTGGTCGCGGAAGCGTGGCCTTCCGATACAACGTTTCCCATATGGCCCGCTCGTCTAAGAGGGTTAAATCCGAGCCAGTAAACTGGTTTCAAGGAATGTTGGTACTGGTGCAAAGTTGGTGGAAACACCAAGGAACTCACGCTGTTTAAGTTTATCAAGTCCTGGAGCGAGCAATCTGTGATAATGCGGCGTAGGGTGACGATGAAATCTCGTATGGAAAGGCGACGGTGGCCGACGGCTTGGGAGGGCTGTAGAGTCTCGTTGCGGACCATCGTATCTAGATAGAAAACAGCTGGGAATATAGGGGTGTGGGTAGTATTGGCGATATGAATGCGAAATTTTGTAACAAGTTCATTCCCGTTTGCCCGCTCTTATATCTGCGCTGGTCCCCTCGAGGGCAATTGAGTAGATAGGGGTGAATTTCCTTATTTGTGAATGATGTTGATCGAGGGGGTCTGTGATACCGATCGATCATGAAACTGCTTCCCCGAGAATGAGCAGAGGAGTAATAGCTGTGCGGACTACCCGGCTTAGATCTCAAACACGGGCTCAATGGACGTTGCACAATGCCAACAATTATATGCAGTCGATGTATTACTGGCAGAGAGCAAGTCAACCAAAAACAGGGTACTTACAGCCGTGTCGTGACCCGAAGGAGGTAGTATTATTGTTATACATGGATGGGTGATAAGATGTGGCACTATGTCAGCAGCGAAGAAAGGTGCAGGCTAAACTCGAGATAACGGTTGTATACATCTAAAGGGTAAAGAGATTTTATCAGTTCAGGTCAAAGAGCACACGGTGTGAAGATCAGAAAAGCCATGGTTTCATGTCCCTCGATGTGCAACTGCCTGCAACGCCAACGCAACCACCTCAAGACGAAGTAAGTCACGTATTACTCTATAAAGAGCGGCATATGCAAGAGCACAACAACCGAGTATAACTCAAAGAATGGATAAACTTGGTTTTCGTCCTTAACAGCGACGCGGGGGTTGCTCTGAAATACTCACCTTAATTGAGGATCTTTGTGTGATATGCGAGCAGAACGTCTACGAGGCAAATGATTAGCAAGAGCTAGGAACTTGACATTGAAAGGACGAAAAGAATTCGATCAGAGTTGTGTTTTTGGTATAAGGTTGTCCACAAGAGATCACTCTCTTTCGGAAGCAGAACTGATTATAAGGATTCATCACAGAATATATGAAGACTAAAGGCATTCATGCGACGAAGAACGAGTACTCACCAAGAGAAAACCGAACGTTGAACAATAGGCAGAAAATGTTGCGTTTCTTCCCTGGTTTATTATTTAATGATAGAATTCAAACCCAGAAGCGGAGTTAAATCGGAGTGTATAGTACATTAGCTTGAAAAAGAAAGAAAAAAGGAACCAACGCTGCCAGCGACTCGCAACGTGTGGTGAGTACTATTTCCCCCCATTTTCGATGAAGATACTTTCCATTCCTCGAGTCGGTGACGGTCTCCAATGATCCCTCTCTCGAACATGCATCACCAACTGAGCCGCTACGATCTCCATTCTGATACCTTTTCTGACTTCGTTCCCTATGCAGGTCGATAACCTCCGCAATCTCAGGCTCGGGTTGCCAACTGGTCATTTCTTGACAGGGGGGCGCAGCTGGAATCCACACTGCAAGGACCAAGGTGAGCAACAGTTCTGGCCCTTGCATTTCCCAAGGATGTCTATAACTATATACAAGCATATGTCCGATCTTTGATGATGGACAAATTTCTTTTCCTGAGGCTTTGCTCCTGTGTTTATCAAGTCGTTCGCGCTAATCCCCCTCTTCAGGTGTGGAGCGGTACTAGTATCGTGGAGAAGTTGTCCTGTAGGTTATAGTACCTGCTTTCCGTATGAAGTATGTATCTACTTTGCACCAAGCCATACCTGAGCCATGTAGCGATTCCTGCAATGACATGCAGATTGTCTGAGAATACCAAAGGGAACTGCCCAGCAAGCGAGGTGCCCAGGGGATCAGTGAAGCTTTGAAGACCCACAGTACTGATGAGTTCAGCCCACCCAACTTTCAATTACCATCTTGGCCAGTCGAAATAAGCGCCTCGAACCCCTCACAAGTACTTGTATATTATAGAGTGCTGTTTGCATTCTCTTCACAACACTTGTTACAACATATATAGTACTCCAGCTGCAATCACACAAGTTCCAGGGTAAAAAACATCTAACATGAAAAAACGATCGCCCGGCCGAGATATCTCGAAAGATACCAGTGCAGAGGAAGGACGTATCCTGCAATACATTTTGTCCCTCTTCGCACGTGCTTAACTCGGCGAACCGGACCCCCCACTATAATATTCTCCAGAACCTCCACTGGTACTCTCCAAATCCTTTCCATCCAGCGCCTCCTGAATCATCGAAATCGTACTCTCCAAACTCCTCCTCCTGGTCGACGGACTCGTCATCGTAGTACCAAGACTCGCCTGACGCCCATGCCGTCCCCGAAACGGAACCCGACTCGGCGATGCACCCGGAGAGCCTGGCGTTGGAGGTCCACCGAGGCTCGAGCTGCTCGGAGATGAAGAGAGAGAGCCCGAAGAAATCGCTGCGTTAAGCGATGCTTCGAGGGACCCCGATCCAGGGATGGGAAAGTCGGTTGATGGGCTTCCGGGGAGGGATTGAGAGTGGACGTGTTGGGCGAGGTAGGCTTTGGCTTCTTCGGCGTCGAAAAGCTCGGGTGGGAGACGTTCGTTTTCAATATCTGATTTTCGCCTGGAGGGAGACAGGAGGGTTGGTTCGAATAAAGAGGGGGGAGAAAAAGGGACGTACGCGTCTTCGAATCCTGAAATGGCATCCTTAATGCCCTCTGTACCCGATGCTAGTGTCCCGAACGGCAATTTGCCAGATCCAGATATGCTCTTCAATTCTGAAACCTTCTCTGATTCCTCCCTGTCATATTAAAACCCTCGTGAGCATCCTCGGCCATCGCCAATGACGGTATGATGTAAGAGATAAGGAAAGAAAGCAACGAACCGGAGAAGAGCGAAAACGCGTGCCATCCGCCCAACAGCAAGAATTTTGTTTTTGATGACCTTCCTCCGCTCAAGTGGATCCTCAGCATGCGACGTGGGCGAAAATGCACTTTCGTCGTCAGACTCCTCGAGCTCTTCCTTACTGCAAGTGTTGAGTACAGCAACAAGCATGTCCGTGACTATCACGCCATCAGTGCCCCATAAACCAAACAGTAGCGAAGAAGACGTACTCTTCTCCCCGACGAACGGCAAGCTCCATGTAAACACGTCCATAAAGTTAGGGAGCCAATACGGGTGGGGCGTACAATTAAACTGGCGGATGTTCATCACGTTACTCTCGTATTTGAGCACGGCCGCCTTGTTATTGTATACGTCGAGATAGTTGGGTGCAGAGAAAATCGTCATAACTGAGGGGAACCCTGTCGTCTTGGTCTTTCGGTACATCCGATACCTGGGTTTGGGTGTCGGGATGAGAGGTTATAATTTATGAAGGACGAAAGGAGAGAACGTACCCTGCATCCTGGGCCTCGTGTGCACGGATGATTGAGAGAAGGTTGTTGCGCTCGAGGAACTGACAAGCAGCTTGGTATCTATCCATGTGAATGAGCATGCGCTTTCGTTTCCCTGTGAGCGGAACTTACGTGAAAAAGTACGAGCACCCTCTAACATGGTTGTGCACAAAGCTCTCATTCGTCTTTTCCTGCCCGAAATCCTCCACAGGATCTGACCACAGGATGTCGCACATCAACCCGTGTGTAGGCGGTTCGCGGAATCGATCGATCTAAGGTTGGGTTTCGAGTACATCCAATCATGTGATAGTGGAGACGAGAGAAGGACATACGACGCGAATATCATCCAGCGTATTCAACTCAGGAGACAGACCGCCGTGTATGCACAGGAATTGTTTGTTCATGATAGCAGCAAGCGGCAGTGCGCAGAACGACTCCATGCATGTGTCGTAGATGCGCTCAGAGTACTTGTGTTTACCTGATCAAAGAAGCAGGTGATGAGTTTCTCACCCTCCGGATGACGAACGAGAGGGGGGCGAACACTCGAGTTTGAATGTGAAGTAGTCTGTCAGATGCCGGCACTCGTGGTTGCCACGAAGCAGGAAAAGGGTATCGGGGTACCATATTTTCAGAGCCCATAGGTATAGCACGCACTATGCCAGGCAATTAGAGACAATGTTAGTGAGTAGCGAGCAATTATGCGAGAACATCTACTCACCTCGATGCTGAAGTACCCTCGATCCACATAGTCCCCGAGGAACAGATATCTCGTATCGGCGGGGCTCCCACCCACTTCGAAGAGTTTCATGAGGTCATACTACCAGACGCCACGGACCCACTGTCAATTCACAACGCCCACAGAACAGAACCGCCCACGCACGTATTGCCCATGGATATCACCACAGACTAAAAACAGCAGAGAATACAATCAGTACAACGATCTGGGCAAGCGAAGCGTTGGCATGACTGACCTGTGATCGGGGCGTCCACCTGTAGAACGTTGGGCTCCATCCGCAGGAGAGCAGTCGCTTTTTCAATGATCCATATCGCTTGATCCTCGCTTATCCGGCCCTCTCTGTAAAAGTGATTTTTAAGGAAGCCGATGTCGGGTTTGGTAGGATCGTGCTTTGAAAAAAACTGAGCGTCCGTTGGTATACCCATCGCCGGGGCTTGTACCTGCACGAAAGAGGTCAACGCCATCAAATGACGATACGTAGGAATTTCAACAGTGAATGAGAGATTGGTTCCTACATCTTTGATGACCCGTTCTTGGGTGCTAATAGTATTCCCATCTTCGAGGACGTGCTGGGTGAAGTCGATGTTGGGGGGCGGTTGCTTGTGTTGGATCTGTTCAATGGCCTTATCGACGTGGGCTTTGGGGATGTGCATGATCGCTTGTTAATGCGGATGCTGTGTGGTCGATGCGATGTACGGCGACCACGGATGAAACAGTAGCAAGATACGAAGCAATTGCACAAGGGTGTTTGTCACCGGCGGGGTTCAAATGCTCATAGAGGTGTCCGGGGAAATACTTGTGTCAATTGATCAACAACTCGATCATCGAATGCTGTTGCATACTTGCCTGGAAACGAGCTACTATTAATATTGTTAAACACTCTGCACCGCTGATATATGTAGATATCTTCTCAGGCTGAAACTAACGGGCGCACACTTAGCATCAAGCAAATCATTCGGATCATGATAGGCGTCTACGAGTGCGATGCTATTGTATCATGAACCAAAGTATGCTTGCAGAGCATGATTTGCGACATTGAACCCGAGCAATGACACAACATAACTGGCAAACAGCGGCATTAAAGGCGCGAGAAGTATTTCTGCACGTATCAGGAATGGCAAGGCTAACACGATTTACAGGTCAGAAGTGATTATTTAGTGCTCGCGGATCAGTTAATAGTGAGGCTTACCGCTCAGACCGAGGTATACACCATAAATGTACTGAGCAAATCTAGCAGGGAGGCGTTAGAGAGCCGCAGGTGAGAAGGTGGGGAAGAAGTACCCTGCAAGGTAAAGCGTGTTGCCGACCAAGAGGCAGACCCATTTGTCCTTTGTGATAATAGGAAGCAGAAATAGTTGTGCAACATACAGCGTCAGATAGAGGGGGAAGAATGCATTTGTATAAACATCAAAGGCGTACGCCCATTCGACTGATGAGTCTGTCAGGGATGAATGAGAGGAATGGGATAACAAAACTTTGTTTGCAAACAAACTGGCGGAACGGGAAGTCAGTCGTAATGGTTCCGTGTCCGAGATATATCCCTGACCGTAGCAAGGTTGCACTTATCACGCCGACGAGAAGGAAGTCCCGCAGAACCATGACAACTGCCACTTTCACGGCGTGCAGGAAGGTGTAGGAGTATACAATGGACCATGCCATTGCAGCAACTGTAGGAAATGTGTTAGGGTTGGTTAATGAGGGCCTGCAAGAATGCGCACCGAGAAGGCAGCAGAAGAGGAGGATGAGTATCGCTGGATCATCTCTTGCCCATGTGTTCTTCGTCTCTGTGAACGAACCTTAGCAACCTGCTATATCATCGAACTGGCACATACTCACGTTTGTGGTAATATACATTGCGATAGCTGCGGCGCCCTGTTAGTTGCCATTGCAAACCCTATAAACCAAGGCGGCGCACACTCTCTTTGGCGCGAGGCATAGATACGACAACTGCCACAGGGCTACCTCAAAGTCCTAGCGTACAATGGTTCAGCACGACTATGCCCACCCCATAACAAGGATGCAAACCATCTGCTGAAACCGATGCAACCTGCGGAATATCAAAGGTATACGATTCGATACTGAGACATTGGCAGGCGTTGACGAAGTTTGATTTAAGTAGGCTGGGGAGGTCAGGGGTAGGATGGCCATGTCTGCATGGATTCTTGGGCGTCGAAAGATAGTACGAGGGCGAGACACCTTGACTAGAGAATTAAGCGTGCAGTTATTACGTTGGGCCTGTGGTGAGCGACTCGTTGCCAAATTGCAATTGCAAGTGCCATAACGGCATACTCGGCATTGCGCCATCGGAAGTTTGAATTTTCAATCGGCGCTTATTCTCGGCTCACTACAAGGCGTTTCTTCGATGTCGTCGTCGCTCTTCCAAACCGACCACGCAAAGTACTCACCATCATGGAAGACGACACGGAGATTCTTGACTGGGGACACGAAGAGGAGGAGGGTGATTTCGTTGGCAGCGAACAGCGCAGTTTCGCAGCAGACGACGCAGAAGATGCTGTGTCGCTTGGTGGCGACGAGGAAGACGAATTTTTGACTTACCAGTCTCGCGTTCCACAGGGTGCAACTCACCGCGGTCATTCTCCTCCCAAGAATTCCCAGCAGACCATGGTGAGACAAGAAGCTACAAGAAGTCATGCTGAGGCGCACCGTCCGTCGCAGCTACACCAGCACCAGCAAGAGCAACAAATGGAGCGTGCAAATTCCGGCACGCCACAAAAGCACAAGAACACCCCCAATAGTCCCGCATCGGAGCAGTCTCCGCTGCTCAGTCGAACACATTCGCTTGGGAAGCTCACACACGCTTTGCCACCCAAACCGGTCGTGTCCAGTGTGCCGTTCGTTCATCCTTCTCATCCTTCCATCATTGAAGCTACAGCCATGGCTAGTCGTTCCGAGCGTGACAAGAGAAATGGAGTTGCTTCAAAACCTGTCACTCATGATACTAGTGACCCGCTCCCACCCGGTTGGGAAGTCAAACACCCCAGAAGCGGTCGTGGCATATATTATTATAATATCCACACGCAAGAGTGCACTTGGACTCTGCCGACCAGCGCTGCTACTCGCGTTCAGCGGAGTCAGCGCTCTGATCGTCGTGAAGACCCAATTGACAAACCGTTGCCAAGCAAGAGTGATGAAACCCTAATCTCACGTGTAGGTCGCTCAGACGGTGATATGTCTTACGACGATCGTCACTACCGACCGGGAGACGATGGCCGGCGTGAAGATCGACTTGCTACTTCAACTCACCTCGTCACTGGTGACACCTATATTCCAGATATGTACGTTTCAGGCCAAAGGAACGGTCGGTCTTCGCCTGTACCATCTCGTACAAGAGATAGCGACCTTGGACTGCCGCCCCGTCGACCTATCTCTCCCGCTGGATCTTATGGTGATTCCATGCAAGGTTCTTACCGCGAAGTTCCTGCTGTTTCCGCCTTGTCTGCCGAAGACCGCACATGGGTTGCTCGTGACGCTATACCAGTTGAACGCTCCCGGGAACACAAAAAACGCGACCATGACTCTGCTCCCTCGGATCACGAGTATCGCGGTCTACCACGAGACATTGACAGGTCATCGCCTCTAAGTACGTTATCCGCCTCCTCCGCTCCCCCCACCCCTCGTACTGGGCGGCTTTGCTCCTCCCGAGGTGGAGGACGGAGCATCACGCAGACGTCTCGCGAAACCTTGGGAGTCGAGCTGCGCCATACGATATCTTGTTCCTTTTTGTTCGACTTCTTCCTCGCATGGACACATGGACACTCATCATGGACCCCTATCTTCCCTTTTACCACTTCCTTTCTTTATATGTCCTCTTTTGTATCTCCCCACCCGTCTTTATTCTTTAGGACCGAAGTCGCCTGTTTCATATAGTCGTGACTCTCAGGAATCCGTCACTACTCCGCATACATCGAGCAAGTCCGCACAAGCAAATTTTGAAGTTCCTCCTCCCAAGCCGAAGAGCCGCTTTCCGCAGGCTGATGTTCCTGTCCAATCTGACCACCGGCAGTCAAACACGCGCGACAGTGGCACGCGGCAAGCCCGCACTGATGATATTGCACCCTTCAGTTCCCACCACCACAATGACGACATTCCAAGTTCGCGTTCGCTGTCAGACGCGCGTGGGGGCAGCGACATCCCCAAACCTTCTGCGTCCGATGCACAACGTACGTATCCTTCAGCCATCCTACACAACAACCATCCTCATGTCGACGTCGACTCGCGTGTATGCGTCGTTGCTTCTTTCATTGTGCTTCTCCCTTCGATATCCAGGGTCGGAATCAAGGAAGAGGACACCGTTACCTCCGCAGAGCGAGGTGTTCCGCCCGGGCTCAAGATTGGGTACTCTACAACGCGACAGTGGGTATGCGTCATCCGGTCTTACTGCCCCAGCCCAGGCATCTGCACCGTCTCCGCGTGAAATTCGGAGTGCCAATCGAGCAGCTCCCAATGATGGCCCGCGCGACACAACGCGACGCACACCTTCCCCGACATTACCTCAAGCTGACCTTCCCACCGCTGAACGCAGTGATCGTGCACATTCTCGCAGGTTCAAGTCTTCTGCAAACGGACCTATGCACATGGATTCTTACTTTTCGCCTGAGTCCACGAGGGATCGTGACCGTGATGTTGCAATGGATGTTGATGATGCTCCTCCACCTAGGTCATCCGACCCGCCGCCGAGACATAGTCTCCCGAAGCGGCCAGTTACACAGGACGAGGTTCCCAGATATCCAAGAGCGATGTTGAGTGCGGATGGTGACGGGACGTCGAGAGGTAGAGAGATTTTCTCCTAGCTTTTGTTTTTAGCGGGCTGATAACTGTGACGATGTGTATGATAGGAAGTACCACGGGTCGTGAAGCTCGCGAGACGAAGGAAATGAAACAAGGCCAAGATGAGCCTTCTCGGAGAGGTCGTCAACAGGAGGAACGTCATGCTCCTGTGGATTCAGGTGTCTCTCAGGCGAGTCTTCTGTGTTTAACCATGGCAAAGGCGTGGCTATATGCATAACGATGTACAGGAAGAACCAACTCGCCACATTGTTGAGCCAAAGGCCCCGCCTGCTGCACCTAACATTCGGTTGTCTGGGACGAACAACATACCCATCGGTACCCGGAACAGATTCTCAGGTCCTCCTCTTGTGCCAGTGAGCGGTGATGGTCGCCGAGACGTTGATGTCATGTTTGGGAATAATGCAGGACCTGTTGACACTAATAGGTCGGGGCGTACAGGCAAGGATTATGAGCGCCCTGTGAGCTTTTTTGGAGTCTTTCTCACGAGGACTAGGGCTGACTTTAAGGTCCATAGCCACACCGTGATGTTTCTGGCGGTCAGCATGTTGCAACAAGTGAGCCTGGGCAACGTGTAGATGCGTGCACATCTCCTGTGCGTCTTTCGTTATTTCCAACCCCCCCTCATTGACTTGATTCCTTCTATAGTCGTCCAGCCTACGTGCTTTGCCTACGGCTGAGTTAGGAGGCTCGGTGGGATCACTGGGTCGTCCGTCACGGTCTACATTGGGCATTGCGAAGGGCCCTACGAAGGTTCGTCCACCGGAAGGCTTGTGTCACGTATCATTCAACATTCTCGTTTTTCAGTCGCGATTTGGACCTCCTATTGTCAAGGAAAACACCGAGCCTACGCACCCGCAAAGGAATGTTTCTTCTGAAAGCATTCGTTCTGAACCCTTACCTGAAGATGCATCCCGTGCCACGCCACCTCCACTTTCCCGAGAGTCCTCGATGACCTCTGTCCGTGGAGCCGCAGGGCAATCTGGTCTACCCGCTCATTTACCTCCTCGCCCGCAAAGCCCACCTCGTGGTTACCGCTATCGTGTGGCGAATGACAGCCAAGAACAGCACCGCGACAGAGCACAATCCCCTATGGAATATAGCCGTCGTCGTGATGACGCAGACATGGAGCCACCACCACGACAAAGACTAGCCACTCCCACGCACAAGAGGCGTACCATGGACAGTTATGTCCCCGATCCTCTGCCGCCTGCTCGGGACACGTACATCCCGGAGCCTCCACGTGAAAGCTTCCAGGACACGCGGGGTGACCACTACATTCCCCAACCAGCACCCATGACTGCAGACGAGGAGCGAGAACGTGCTCCGGCTATGCACCCAGAGCGAGCGCTGATGCTGCAACCTAACGGGCTGCCTCCTCGACCACCGAGTATCCTCGGACGGGCTCGGTCTGGCAAAGGTTCAAGGCGTGAGAAACGCGACGATCGGGAACTGGCGGAGGGTTTGCGGGGGAATGGGGTTGCACAGTTTTCCCCAGCTTCACCTGGCGGTGTTGAGCGACGTCGGTACCCCAAAGCTGAAGGTGGTGCGGTCACCCAAGGCGGTGGTGCCTCATTACTGGATCGGTTGACGCTTGATGAGGGAGTTGTCAACACATCACCTTCGCTGCGTGATCGTGTGCAGCTGCCTTCAAAGAGGGATAGAGCAGACATGCTGGCTGGGGATGTATCTATGAATCAGGAGGTTGATGAGCATGATGGGTTGAAGAGACCAAGGCGGAGAGGGACGAAGTCGAGGAAGGCAAGGCGTTGAGTTGGAGAGGTGATAATCAGGTTCATTATGTTGTTTGATTTCTGTTCCATGCACCCGTCATGATATGTTCCGGACCTTTGTGTCATTCTGCAGTATCGATCCCGGCTCTCGCTTTGAATTTATTTTTCGTATTTGTGTTCCATGGACATGGGCAAGTGCAAACGGCGTCTCTCACTGCCGCATAACGAAGTGAGCCGATACAAACTTTGACATCACTACAATCCCGATGTACTCAACACATCTGGGGCATTACTGAAGTGCTGTCAGCCCCCCCTCCCTTCTTCATCTTCACTGTGATCCCCACTCTTTACTTTGTTGACCCGCCTCTATGTCACAACCCGTGGCTCAGGGGTGGAGTTCAATGAGGTTGACGATGAGACAGGGGTCGAGCCCAACAATGACAACTCCGAACCAGAAGTTCCCTCCGCTCGATCCCCATGTGATATTGATGTTGGATGGCGAGTCCACTGTACTTACTGCATGCGAACCGTGGTGTTGGTCTTATTCGTTGTCAAGGTGTGCAACCCGGGCCAGGGCCCGATAATTTTGCTGACGAGCTGAGTGAGTATGCCCTCTGCTAAATTTCGCTTTGTGTTCAGTGGCAGCACTCGAAGCATACCACCCTGGGACGGGCGCGGTCTTGGCAAAGGTTCAGGGCGCGAGAAACGCGACGATCGGGAACTGGCGTAGGCTTTGCGGGTAAATGGGTTTTCCCCAGCTTCACCATGGGCAAGTGTAAATGATATTAACGCGAGGTCGTTCTAGCACTATGCATCTGTGCGTGAACTTTTCTCCCGAGTCGATGCCCTTTGAGCTTTAGAGGCTTCTCGTGCGAGCTCCGAAAACACCTCGGTTTTCCAATGCGCCTGCACGAAATCCATGTCCTCCCTCGGCATCCACCACTCCAGGAGCAGAAAAAACAGACAATCCACGATCAGGATCGTGGTGTAAATCGCTCCTGCGAACGGCCCCAAATCCATCGTACTAAATCGCCATTCGATCAGCCTCTCATCCCAAGCCTCCGACGAAATTCTAAACTCACCGCTGCACGCGAGTCCCAAAGTCTATCGGATCTGATCGTATTACCGTGTTATACACAGCTTCTGTTCGTTCTGCTACTTCCATCCAGTCGTAGAAGCTTTTGACTCGTTCGTGGGCTTCAAGGGGGTCGTGTTTGCCTTGGGAGACGATGTGGATAGCTTCTGAGATTGCGCGAAAGACGTCTAGAGGTCCGTGTTAGGGCACGGCAGGATTTTCGAAAATGTTTTGTCAAATGGGAACACTGCTCGGCTCACCGTCTTCATCCGGGTTGGCGAACGAGATCATGTCCTCGGGGAGGATCTCTGGCACGCCGCCTACACGAGTGGAGACGACGTACAGGCCCGTGCAAGCGGCCTCAAGGATGGCAATTCCGAATGATTCAGTCAACGAGGTGTTTAGGAAGATCGAGCCGCGAATCAGAACCTGGGAGGGATGTCAGTGAGCACCAACGGGATGTTGATTTGTATTGACTCACATCTCGCACATCGCGGTGTCGGATAGGTCCCAGCAGCTCTATTCTGTCTTGAAGTAGATGGCGTTCCCGCACTTGTAGCAAGTCGTTGAGCTTTGGGCCATCCCCACCTTTGTCCGTTCAAGTGAATAATGTTGGGAGACAGAACACGAGTGTAACTCACCGACGATGAATTTGACATTCGGAAAGGCGGCACATATGCGAGGTGCAGCTGCTACGAGGAGATCGATGCCTTTTCGATAAGCCAAACGTGAAATGACGACAATGTTTACTGGCTCGTCTAATGCTGAGTAGCCGTCCGCTACGTGAGAGCTAGAAACTCACTGGTCTCAGATGGTCGTGGCTGGGGCGAGGGAGTAAATTGCTCAGCGACGAGTGCATTCGGTATGGCATACACACTCGGTCGCACGACAGAGACGGAAGGATCATTTTCCGACGGTTCGAACAACTGACCACGGAGGACCGTATTCTCTCGGCTGCAATACATGATGTCGTCAACGGTGGTACATCACCCTCCTTGATTTTAACCTACCCCGTGTGTGAGACACAGATCACAGCATCGACATTCTTGAGAGCAGCTGCTAGCAGCTTGTTGGTTAAGATGCTGGCGGCATCTTCAAAGCCGAACAAGCTATGATCTGTGAAAACGGTGCGCACGCCGAAGAAGTGGGAGTGCAGGATACCCTCCTGACCGAGGGATGAAAGGCTTGCATGTGCATGTATCAAGTTAATGTGCTCCCTAACAATGATGGTGCGGAAGTATGGAAGGAACGTGAAATAATTTGGCAGAGTCGCAGACGACGCAATGGTCGGGAATGGAATGTAATAGACCTTGAGCGAAGGTAAGAGCCAACGCACACCGACACGGTCCGGAGGGTGACTGTGCGTGATCACAATGACTTTGTGGCCTCTTCGTATGAGGTTGGCGCTAAGCATGTATATGTGGTTTTCCACCCCACCCACGCTGGGGTAGAAGAAGTCGGATATCATCCTGTCCCACTTGTGAGAGACATGCTTCTGAGGAGTTAGGTTTGGTACCTACGCGATCGCAACACCACCATCCTTCATCGCAACACTAGCTATGTCCCAACGAGAAATTTGGGCTCGAACAGGCAGATAAAAAAAACTAGTTCAGCGGAGGATCGAACTCCGAACCTTCTGTGTGTGAGACAGAAATCATAACCATTAGACCACTGAACTAACAATTTTCCTACGCCTCGAGCATCGTATCGGAGACATGATCAACTTTCATCGCAAGTATTCATCTACTCTTGATTTCGATGTTAGTAGTACGACACGCCTCATTCATCACACAAGTCGTCGGTTAAGATGCCCACGTCCCCAAACAACGATTGGCTCTCCAAACCACCTCGCTTCCAATCTTGGGCCTTTCCCTTTCGCCTCCGACATGGTATGCGGCTGGAATATATATCTCAAGGCGTCTTGCCAGCATGACTCGTGAAACATAGCCTCGGCACTCGTCAATACCGCACATTTTTGTTCAAATTGATCTTTGAATATCCGCCCCAACGCCCTTGACTTGACCGACGATCTCTATGGCCTTCGAATATGTTGGGCAGTAGTTTCCATTTAGACGGTTGAATAGCAGATCAGTGAGTAGTTGCCCTATCTGGCCGTCGATCTCGATCCTATTACGAGTCAACCCTGGGGGACTGAATGTACAGTAGACCTCCTGGCCTACGACCGCGAGCCTCATCATTCCTCTAGCCTCAGTTCACATCCCCGAGTTCCTCTCCGCTTCTCAGACAAAAGGAATCTCGTCAACTATCAACTTATGCTCCCCTCATCTTTAGAAGACATGCCCCTCGATATCGTATATCTCATTGTTGATCCCCTTTCCCCTCGGGACTTTGTGGCCGCTTCAGCAGTGTGAGTTTGCTCGGTTGTATCTCTTCCTATGACACACTGATGATAGTCCTTCAACCAGGTCCCCAGATAAGTTATCGAAGGTTGTTGAACGACCGAACCATTTGGAAAAGGCTATACCAGGGATCTACCCCTCCGCTACCACATGATCCTCATGAGTGGCAATCCGCTTCGGATATCTGCCGTGTGCTTGTTAAGAGTGACAAGGTCCACGTCAACTGGCCACGTGCTTCGGGTCGCCCGGAGACCATTCGTTCTCATTACCTACCTCTTGACCATGCTCGCTCCGTCCTCTCGGGTAGGTGGATTCTAGCTGGAATAGGGTCGACCATCGTTTGTTACGATTCCCGCTCTAGCGACATGGAAGGCTCGGCCAAGACACTCTTCGATGCTGGCACAGGTCGTCACATTCATTGTGTTCTGAGCACTTGAACTACACGGCCAGACGGGTGCATTCTTGCTTTCGCGGTAATTTTCATTCAACAAGAATTGTAGGTATTTTTATTTACTACCCAGTTGTCGCTTCGAGAGGCCGATAGGTTGCAAGCGCGATCGCCAAAATCATCATGACTGCCAGGAAACCGTCTGGGATTCGACTTGTCTTCGAATCGCAGATGATCGGGTCTGTTGGGTTCCATTCTTTGGCAAAGGTCGGCGACTACGCGCGGGACTGGGAATCGACCCAAAGGCTTGTCGTCATGGACGTCGATACACTGCATCGTTTTCATATTCCAACGCCAGTTCCCTTAGAGAAGACGGGGAGTTTCCTGGACAATGCTTGCTTTCTAAGCTGACCATCTCACGTCCGGAATTTTCCCCTTCACTCGGGCCGTTCACGAACTTCTTTGCGACTGAAACACACTCGGTAAAGGTGTCGAACGCGGTCAGGTTACATTCCCTGGTGGAATGCTACCCGATACCATTCGCCGAAGAACCTGTCGACAATAACGTCCTCCATCTCTCCCACCAAGGCCGAGTTTGTTTTCAAAGTACGATCTCTGTCCGTTATCGACGAATCGTCCTTGGATTCTCATGCTGGCCAGACCAAATTCACCCTCGCCGGGTTAACTGACGACGATCGCCTCAGTATCATTAAGATATGATATTCCCGGAACCCAGCGCAAGGGCCGCATCCAAGAATATCGACCCCGTTCGGCTGCCCATGGCATCATCATCTCATCTCTCTGGCTCGACTCAACCAGCGGACTTGGTCGAGCCATTTGCACCATCGCGCCAAAAGTCGAAATTGGTGGCGCTCGCGTTCGACTATGGGCAAGATTCGGTTTCGATTAGTTGTTCGGACTCATCGCGACGATGCCGACGGGCCTGGGGACCTCCTCGAAATTGGTGGCATTCGATGCTTTCGCAGGAACAGCGTTTTTTTTTTTTGGAGAGTATTAGTTCCACATGTGGTCGGGATGTGAAGATTTTCGAATTTGCTAGTGACGCAAGGCAGTCGAAAAAGTCTGCGGCAGAGCCATGAGTCGTTGGGTCAAATGAATCTAGTGTCTCGGTGTCGCGCAATTATTGTGTCAATAAGCGAAACATACCCCCTACAGTGAGAGTGAAGGTGTCTTAGACTAGATAGAAGTGGCAGGGTACTACCTCAGACGGTGGGGGTGAAAAACATGTTCAGAGGGAGCTTGGAGGTAGCTACAATGGCTCCCTCTAAACACGTTTTTCACATCCGCATCGCTGTTGTCCTCTGTTCTTACGATGTCCCAAAGCGACCTGTACACAGGGGTACCAAACATACATCAGACGGTGTTGAACCGAAGACTGTAGAGCTACGATAACGTGTTTTCCTAAAACAGCCAAGGCCCAACTACCGCCACGTCAGCACGCTCAAGTTCGTCAGGAGGAAAAAAGGGGGGCGCACCTCTCCCACGGACGCCTTCAGGTTTTATCTGCAGACAACTCTGATGTATCAAGTTCAGCGCTTTCACAGCGTCCCGCGCCTGAATGACACACGAGATATTGATCTCGCTCGCGCCCTGACTTATCATCTCGATGTTCACGTTTCCTTGTGCGAGGGTTTGGAACATTCTCCCTGATATGCCGACTAGATTACGCATTTGTTTTCCGACGAGCGACAGGATTGCCATCTCGGGATGGGTAGAGACCTGGTGGGATGTCACATCAGAACTTGAAGCAAACTCGTCAAGGAGATGAACCGGGACTCACTGTGCCGCTCTTTTGGAGCTCTGAAATCAAGCGATCCATTGTTTTGCGCGATAGGTTGTCCTCGATGGCCATGCTGACATGGACCTCGCTGGTACTTATCAAGTCGACGACGACGCCAAAGCGATCTAGAGTTTCAAATAACCGAGCAAGGAAACCGTGCGAGACGCTCTTCTTGTTCGAGTTCACGTTGAGAACGACGATGCGCTCTTTGATGGTGACGGCCGTCGGGAGGCGTTTTGATTTGTCTTTTGGAGCTGTGAATGGGATCTCTTGTAACACTGAAATTCCCGCCGCGGATGACTGATACAAGTCGGTGGTGCCGTCGCCGACAACCTCGTCAGGGTCCGGATGGATGACGGTCCCACCGCCCGACGGGTTCTCTACGTTTTTGATCCTGATGGGTATTTTTCGCCGGATCACCTGAAAGGAAGCAAAACGTTGTGTAAAAGTCAAACACGGAACAATGAAGAGGTACACACCTGCTCCATGGTAAATGGATGAACGACTTCGCTCCCGTAGTACGTAAGTTCCGCCGCCTCGTCTGGGGATATGAGTGGTATAAGCCGTGCTGTGGATACTTTCCGTGGGTCTGCGGTGAAGATTCCGTCTACTTCTTTCCATATCTGAAGTTCCGAGGCTCCGAGGCCTACAGCGAGCAAGGCAGAAAGGAGGTCAGTGTAGCCCCTACCCACTTGTCCCAGTAGGGACCCTGGGACTGGCCCGAAAAAACCTAGTCGACGTGTTAGCAACGAGGACGGGGTACGGCGCGAGTGGATGTACCGGTAACTACGGGCACTCTAGGAGCACATTGCTTTACGCGTTCTCCTACCGCTGCAGCGACGCCGTCGTAGAAGCTCTGATCTAAAGATCCCTTCGGGTTCACATCACCGTCATCGGTGACAGGTATGATGTCTTCTAACGAGACATACTCGGCATCAATGCCCTGAAAGACGAATGGACCGACGTCAGGATATCAAATTTCTCCATGCAAGAGGTGACTTGCCTGGTCCCGCAGGACGGCCGTCATGAGTTTACACCCTAATCGTTCGCCAAACCCGATAATGCTGTCCCTGGACCGGGGAGATATCTCGTCGATCACCTGTAAGGTCAGTACCCGTGAGACCGAGTACCGCACAAATCCAAACTAGCAAACCCACCTGTGCGGCGAACAGGAACGCGCGGAGCCAGTCACAATCACGTTCTATTTCTGCTTCGAGCTCTTGGAGAATCTCGGGAGTCTCAATGGAAGCTTTTGCTGCTGCTAGGTGCTCGGAGCGTATGAGATCGACGGTAGCGTTGAACTCGGGAGAGCTCTGCCCCGCTTGCGGAGTATATAATGGCGTGCATGCAAGGGCGGATGTGGGTGAAGGAGAACGGGGCGACGAAGAGCTACGTGTTCGAGGCGAGGGCACTTCTGAAGGCCGACCAAACATACCGTTGGTCACCGGAGTCATCGTACCAGACCGAGAAGGCGTTTTGGTAGCTGGTCGTTGTTTGGCCTCCGATGCAGCTCTTAGCAATAAATTGGTTGTTCCAAGTGCTTTTGTAGACCCCGAGCGCGCCGAGCAGACAATGGCAACTTTGTGTTGATCGATGTAGCTCCTATCGCCAATGTTCAGTTCCTATTGAACGCAAGAACGAACGTGAACTTACGAAACGATGTTTTTTGCGATCTGGACTGAAAATTTTCCAATGCTCGTGCCTCCAAATTTTTGAACGAGCCATCGCGCCGAGGGATCGATGGTGTTTTGGTGCAAGTTCGAAGGTGTAGCTGGCGGAGAGGTAGGACAACTGGAACACGAACTGGAAGGAGATAACGAACTGACGTCCAAGTCAGATTCAGACATTGCGCGTCAAACAAAGGTGTGAAGATTAGATTAGCGGGGGAACGGTTTGGAATTGAAAAATAACTTGGATTTTTGACTCGAGTGTGACGAGTCATGCTTACAAATGACCCCAGACAGTGAATGACCTGGCAAGAAGATCGTCGAGCCTCTCGTCGTCAAGCCCACCATTCCGAATCTCGCCAGAATCATGGAACTTGAACAAGAAGGCTTCCTTGCCAACAAAGCAATTCTGCCAGCGTTACTCTGGTGCTCTCAACATTGTCGTGACGACGTCGACGGTTTCTCTCAAAAAACTGTTTTGCACCAACTCATAATGCCGACTAATTCAACCAGTGCCCTCGAGGTGGAGCCCTTGGTACATTTCTACTGCGAGCTCACGGGATACTACGATCCGCTTCCGCTTATAAATCAGGTATTATCTACGCATCATGGACGCAGCGCAGCAGCGATTCTAAATGTTCTTATTGCGTCGCACTGCAAGTCTCATTTTGGACGTCGGCCCACAGCAATGGATACCTTTTGCCAACGCCTCCACGAATCGAGCTTGCTCCATGGGCGTTATCAGGTGGCCCATGTGCGCAGTGGAGGTTCTTTACGAACATTCTGATGGTGACCCCGAAACAATGATCCCGCCCTTGATGAAATGGTTGCTTTAATGGGATATCAGGCCCCTATAGGGTGTTCGCATAGTCGCGGCTCCGTCGTACTTGATTCAGCTCTTCCGTCTTTCCCGCAAGGAACCCGCATGACAGAAAGCCCCTTTTCAGAAGATCGACATATAGGATTCTAGCTACTGAGAACGTACGCTCGGTCGCGGTCGGCCGTCCACAGTTATCACCGATAAACATACCTCGTATCATTATCAGAGCGTATCCCTCGAATCCAAAATTATCTGATCCGTGGAGTCAGGTACCATTGCTAGAGCGCTAGATGGTTGGTACTTGAAGTTGTGCGGCCCGTATATACAGCGAGAGCTTCAGACTCAGTCCAAAGGCACATGACAAAGATATTCCACATGAATCACTTCTCATGATGTACATAACGCTTCTAGCGTGTTTAAGAGAGTATATGTATGGGTTAGTCTCTAACATGACTGGGACCTGACGGTAGGTTCTAGCGCCTTTTTGTAAGATACTTTTTTGTTTTATCAAGACGTTCTCGTGACTTGACGATGAAACCAGGGAGTCCGAGGAGTCCGTTTGTTCGGATTCTTCACAGGGGAGTACGACTGGAGTACGCCGTACGGAAGCTTTGTGAATAAGTTTATATGTTTCCGGCGGGGGTATTGGATCCTGGGTATATGCATATTGGCAGCTTCCGAAACAAAACAAACGATCGCGCAACGATCGCGGGAAGGAAGTTACCCGTGCAGTTCAAGGGAATCGCAAATCGCCAGACCAAGTGCCTGTACCTGTAAGTAGCGCTCTAATCTAAAAACTGAAGACAGTATTCATTAGTGCCTAGAGTGCACACGAGCTCAAATCTGGTCGGGCATGGTCATTGTGATTTCGTGACGTGAACCCCGAGGATTTGCGATCGCATGTTCACTAGTTGCAAAGGAACAACTGGATTGAGTCTCACCCAGGCTGTTTCATCCAGGTAAGCAATCATTGATTAGTACACCTGAACTGGGGTGCTGATGCGGCGGCGGAGCAATTGAATGCCGAACATCCGGTGGTCCAGGAACAAAGCCAACCTAGATGAAGTGATACGTTGGTGTGAGCTGATTACTGCGGGGACCTCAATGGTCATTGATATCCGAATGAAGTTTAGGTAGCTCTCGTCTCACGATGACGGCGTATTTCGAGGTAATGGTAAAACGTCAGGGGTAAACCGAGAGTAATTCCAAAGAGAAGGGAGACGCTGTACAAACGTTTCGAGTCTTAATGGAGACAGAAAATGATCAAGTAACCTCCAACTTGGTACCTGACTATTGTTGGCACAAATCAGGCACCACCTCGGTCTTGGTGTGGAGATACGTCTCACGAGAGACTTGGCCAAGGAAGCGGGTAAAGGGCTTTTACAATAGTCACTCACTGAGTACATAGACAATCAGTATATAATATCAGATAATACCCAGAGTGAAACTGAGTCTGCCCAAGGTTATCGTGAAAAAGGTATGATAAGTGGTGAGAATTTAATATTCTCGGTGAGACGGCTTTCTCTTTGAGCAAATCGGGGTCGACTCGTGGCGGAGGTATAATTTCTGCCTTCATTGTGCCTGAGCCTTACAAGTAACTCTGTTCATTGCTGCCGGGTCCTGTTCCTCAATCATTCTACCTTTCCTCAGTCACGACCAACTCTCACTTTTTATCACTCATGCTTTCAACCAGCAAATCCGGCAATGACTTTGACCCTTTGGACGAACTCCTCAAACCACCCGCAGACGAGACAGAAGAAGATCGTCTCATCAGACTTGCTCAGGAAGCTGAAGCAAGAAGAATAAGCCTTCAAATTGACGAGTCTATCAAGGCAGAACGACAGCAGCAAAAGAAGAAGAGCGTTGTGAGACTACTCCTACTTGGCCAGAGCGAGTCAGGTACAGCCGTCCCTCTACCAACAACTGTCCCTTCGCCCTAATACTTCATTCACCAGGCAAATCGACTACCCTCAGACGTCAGTCGAACCGAACATAACCAGCCCATTCATTGGACTGACTTGAAAACATTTCGACAGACTTCCAAAGATTGTACACTCCAAGCGCCTTTCGCGAAGAACGAATCTTATGGCGCAGCGTCATACAACTCAACATTGTTCGCTCCGTCCGTACCATCCTGGACGCTCTAGCAAACGTCCGTCTCCCACTCGTCGATAGTGGAGGCGAGGACAGCGACGACGGTGCACCACACATTCCTCACGAACTCGACCTCTTGAAAATGCGCCTCACGCCTCTCCGTCATATTGAGGCACTTCTTATAGCAAAACTCATTCCACCGAGCGAGGATGAAGCCGCTTCATTGATCGGCAACAGCAGTGTCAGCCTCTTTCAATCACACCGAAGTCGAAGTACCGAGCGGTCATCCCGTAATCAAGAAGTGTTCGTACGCCCCGGCGCTACCTGGAAGGGCGCACTCGCCAAAAGCTCTCATAGGGATGGCCGCCCAATGTCATTAGACGACACCAGATTGTCCACCAGAGACGAAGCTCAAGAAGTACTCCACTCCTGCAGTGATGATATAATATCTCTGTGGAATGACAAGTTCGTTCGGGAGGTCCTCCGTCGACGCAAGATAAGATTGGAAGAACTTCCAGGATTGTGAGTTCTTAAAAGTTCTTATCTGATACCACCCCATTGACCCATTCTTCAGCTTCTTGAATGACTTGGACCGCGTAACAGCACTTGATTTTATACCATCTGACGGTATGCTCATCTTTTCAGAGATGCATTGTCTATCTCATATCATTTCAAAGACGACGTCCTGCGAGCCCGTTTGAAAACTGTGGGCGTTTCCGAATATAGATGTGAGATGGAGGCTGCTGCTGGTCGTGAGCAAGGTACCGAGTGGAGAATAGTTGACGTTGGCGGTTCTCGGTCTCAGGTACGCGTACCGAGCATAGAAAAGATAACGCCTAACGAACATTTTCCACCTTCTAGCGAGGTGAGAAATGAATACTGTTTTCGGCTCGACCCACCCACTCACGGCAGCCTGTATTAGCGACATGGGTACCGTTCTTCGACGATGGTGCGCTAGCAAATTCGCTGTCATCCGAACATCTGACAATGTTGCTTTAGTGGATGCCATTATATTCCTTGCACCAATATCCGGATTTGATCAAGTCCTTGCCGAAGACCGGAGCGTGAATAGATTGGTAGGGATACTGGCTGGCGTTAGAATGATGGAATAACCCGACTGCTTTCTAGGAGGACAGCGTCTTGCTTTGGAAAGCCGTATGCTCAAATAGACTCCTAGCCAACGTCGATCTCGTCCTTTTCCTAAACAAATGTGACATCCTCGACGCTAAGCTCACGTCAGGCATCCGGCTGTCCAGATACGTTCGCAGCTACGGTGATCGTGCTAATGACTTAGAAACAGCATCCAAATGTTTGTCCAATTCCTACATTCGTGCCATCGGCGAAAACTAACTGCGAGGTTGAACAGACTTTAGGAGCAAGTTCAGCGCCATTCACCGAGAGTACTCACCCCTGCCTCGGAAGTTCTACGGTTTCTGTACATCTGTCACGGTAAGGCGTGGTGTGACATTAACCTCCAAGAACCATAGTTTGACGTACCCTTTGCGCCAGGATACCACGACAACGGCCGGAATCTTGGCGAGCGGTGAGAATTTTCCTGCTGTGCGAGTTTTTCAAGTTGTGCTCACCAGACAACAGTCCGCGATATGGTCGTCCGAAGACACCTTAAACAATCCAAGCTTCTGTAGGGTCCCCCCGACGATCTCCTTGGTAAGGGAATGTACACATGTTTTAAAGTCTTGGGTTGATCGTTCCTTCACTCAGGCACCGATGGCCAGTCCTCTTACGCCCATACATAGCGACGTCGATCCAACACAGGGACCCCACGCTGCCACTCGCGTTGCCTCCTTACGGTCTTATGTTTACCTCACGACTCAAGAATTTCCCTATCACCTCGTTTTTTCAGTACATGCTGCACGATTGCGCCTGCTCCCACACCCCCTTGTTACCAGTAGTATGTCTGACGTCCCTATCACGGACACCCACAATTAGCTCCCTTCCACTCCATGCCTGCTAACGCCCCTGATTACTTGATGTTTTGTTCTCATCTTAACCACTATCTTTAGCCCGTCTTTTGCACCGGATCTAGACGCATCACCATCGTCTCATGGAACTCGCCCCCCTCCCTCCAGTTTTACCCTATTGGTAATTCCCCTGGCATCATGTTGATATCCTTTTCCTCTCTTCCTTTGACACACGATCGGGCTTTTAGGATGGTCGTACCTTTTTGCAGGACTACCAGCTTGTAACATTTTCAGTTTGTGTATCATACAATGTACATGTAGGATATACGACAATCTACACGCGCACACTAGCCCTTATCACCCTGACTGGCACGTTGACGACCATGCTTTCCTGGTTCTGCTTGCAGGGTCCGGGTTGGTCATGCTTGGACATAGATAATGGGACAAGGTTTGGCGCCTCAGAGCCTCGGACGGCCTGACACTGATTCGCGAGCCAAGCCAAGGCATTTGAATGGCGCCACTTTCCACGCCACTGATCCCATTTCTTGCCGTCGACCATGAGCCATGAGGACGGGCGTAGGCGGTTAGGTTGGCCTCAATCGGACGCTGATCGGACGTGTCGATGCTAGTTCGAAAGGCGTTGGTCTCAAAGCGGAGCGAACGGACCCGTGGTGCGCGTGATGGCCCGTTCGAACTCGAGGTAGCTAGACCCAAAAGTTGTTGGGCGTCTCGACTGGCACGTTCTCGAAAACGTATGATACCGATACTCCCATCCGAGTCGTGCGCACCGGTACCCCGGCTCTGTCACGGTCACGTGCGTTGGTGAGCCTTTAGTCAGCGTGACCGCGGACTGGTACCAGTAGGGGTCTCGCACCATTTCGAGTTGACGTGGGCGTGCCCCATGCCTATCAGTGTTTGCAGCGACACGTTGGACTTGTCATCGGTTGTCCACCGCGTCTCGAGTCGTGGGTCGCTTGCCGGCTCTGATGCCCTGTGGGCGCTCATCAAGCGCGTTCGTGTTGCTCGCCTTGTCATGTGTACGAATGTACTACGTTGGGGAACCGTCACTTGAATCTGGGGGAAAAAAAAGCCCAAAGGACGACACCGTAATTAAACAGTGACCTGTCATGCAGATGCGAATCCGATACAAGCTTGCCGAGACCGTCCGTCCTTCATCCGCACGTCCAAAAACCTTCTACTAGGAACTCGTGAGTCGTGAGCGATTGTATAGACCGTGACTTGGGCTGAATTTCGAAATTGTCGTATCCACGCACATGAACTTGATCATCACGGTATCTCGTACGACCATCGAACCAGCGAGGGGGAAATCTGAGGACACCAGTCGTTCCAGTATTAGTTAATTGCGGCAGAGTCGGAGTCAGAGTCGGAGCATGTCCTTACTCTCTCTCTGGCGAGTTGGCAGCTCTAAGTCGTCGTCCTTGCGAGGGTTGAGATCTGAG
>MU121030.1:0-16549 GCA_014904835.1 Paxillus ammoniavirescens
TTGGGAATCGTAGATAGTATGTATGGGATGTACTGTACAAAGTGGTTAACTGAAATAATGAAATTTGAGGTGTCAAATGTCGAATGCCGAATGGGCAGCTCCGCCAAGTAGATGGGGTGGGATAGTAGCGTTTTCTTTGGGCGACATTACATAAGATGAAATCTTGTAAATCCGGTGTAAATCCGATATGTAATGGAGTAAGTACGAAAAAGTAGTACCGGCTCAGATTTTGCTCCTTGAGCAAACTCTGAGTGTTTTCGCAGAGCACTCAGCAGATTGATCTTTGTACTTGATCACAGTACCCATTGGATCCAGACACTTCATCGCTGTCATTCAAGTTCAAACTCTCGATGAAGCTGTCCATCACAATAGACTTTCGTACCGGTGTCTGACATGTGCCCTTGAGGCCTGAGGCCTGGTCCCATGCGAGTACTCTCCCTCGCCTCCACTTGTTCGCTCGTCATGGACGGAGGTTTCCTAAGAAATTTCTCTGGAGGTATTTCGGCATGTTTCCCACAAGACGTAAAGTCGCTCGCGTCGCAATCTCCTGTCGTGTGCTCCAGCATGCTACAAAGTGGACGTGCTTTCTTCTTCAAGCTGAGTTTCTACATTCGGACTTTTCAAATCCTGACCCAGGAAATCCCCGTCGAAAGTACTCGACGTGCGGATTCACACTCTGCCAATGCCAAGTGCGCAAACCTACTGAAAGCAGGTGACGTGGCCGACAAAGTACGACTGTGGTGTTGGGGGCGCTGAGGTGTTTGCCCAGGCTTGCACTTATGAACAGTTTTCTCGCGAGGTGCATTGATGCAAAAGTGTTGACAAGTACTACACGCACTCGATTCCTTCCTCCTAATTTATCGGTTGCTACTACTGCAGGACAACCATGTCGATGCTATGTCGATGCCATGTATAGCATGCCATAAATTACAACCCTTGCAGCTCTCGAGCCGCGCCATTGACGCTATCGCATCCAATTCGCACAACAACCGAAAGTAGCAAAAGAGGACTCCAACTCTTTTGAAATCTCGTCCTCAGCCCCCCTTCGACCTGGCTGCACTCTGACCGGTACCCTCTCATGGCATCTGTTTTGATCTCTCATTCGACTCCATTTTCTCTCGCGCTGGCTTATTGTTCGCGCAGGTCCCCACGTGAAGTACTCTACTTCACTCAGAACTAAATATTCATCCTGAGAGAGCTGCCCAATAATCTCCAGTCTTTCGTATCGATTGGCCCCTTACGCTTGATGACCTTGCTCGAGAGTAGTCCGACCTCGTGTTCATATCGTTTTTACTAGTCTCGTTATCGCTACCAGAGCCTAGAGAAGTTATCCCTGTCCGTACCAGACTCTTACTCACTAGATGGAAGCTCTGGACCCGTCCTTGTCTTTGCAGACCTCCTGACGGACCATTAATTGTACTGCCCATCATCGGGATTCGTACCTCGCCTCTCCTGCAAATTGGCTGACAAAAGTTTACACAACCAACTTTTCGGTCCGCCTCAATCCAGTTTTGGCTTGTATGAGCCTCGTGCCTGACTGAATGATCTGTTCTTGTGCTACAATAAATGCGTTCACTTGAAGATGCAGTGAGGTTCAGCCCCCGTGATTGAGACGACGAGACTGAGACATTGGGACATTTACAGTCCAACAAGTTTGTCGTTGGGAGACGTTATCGTGCCCAAGCGCTCAAGTACTTACGTAGTAAGACCACGTTCGACTGCAATTGTTTGTGTGAGTCATAGCGGATGATACAGGTCGGTGAATTAGGGTTACTGTTGACTATCGGTGCCCTCTCGTCTCACACGGTTGCCAACCAATAGCCCCACCAATGACTGCCTAGTACTAAGTAGGACACAAGGAAACGACTCTTCCTGACACTGGTGGGGCCTGAAGGCGATCTCCGTACATTAATAGATGGGAGATGGATGTATGACGTCGACGACCGTCTCGATAGCCGAGTCGAGGGTGGTATTTTAGGCGTGAGTATGCGACCGGGTGGACTCCATGCCACCTAATGGGAAATTAAGAGTAAGGGGGGGCTCGGGCCCTCCGCCGTCCACCTCGGACCCGCCACAAACGTGCCGGAAGACCGTACCAGTGCTTCACGCTCTCGTGCATACCTCTTGACGTTTCGGACCGGAAAATCTTTCGGGGTACTTGTGTTCCCTCTCTATCGCAGATCATGGTTCGTCGCCGTCAATGCATCGTACCGGTAACCCAGCGCCGAATCAATCTTTCATTAATCGTTACCGAACATCATAAAGCGTAGAGGGTATGTTCATATGTGTGTTGGGATCAAAGGAAGCTCGTGGGTTCTAATGGGGCCAGAAGTTCGAACATTTGTACTGCGTTGAGTTGGTTACTTGGCGCTTGTTTGAAACATTGAGTCAGTGCGAGTCTGCGGCGTGCACACCCACTGAGTGGACCTGGCCAATCATCAAGATATAGGTGCGCGCAGATGAATTTTTGGCGTTGTGAAAGGTTCTGGTTTGGTGTTTGGGATGTCGGTTGGCGCGGAAGCATTGACGTGATTGTGGAGCAAGGTTTTATCTATATGGCGACCCCTGGAAACCCTTCGACTTGGCTCAGGTTTATTGGTTGCCAAATATCCAGTGAATCGGGTTCGGCTTGACGGACGAGAAGTAAGCTTGAAAGTAGGAGTGATTCGACAGGAGATGCCAATGGAGATGCGGCACCCACTTAGAACAGTCCCCAAAACCAAATGGAGGAGTTAACATCGTACAATTGAGGATTGAGGGTGCGTGTTTCTCACTCTATCCGCCGTAATCGCATGTGTTCTATCAGACCGACCGGGAGTAAAACCATATGTGACTGCTTACCAGAGTCTTGCGCCATTCTTGTTCGAACGTTCGCGTGACGTGATTAAGTGCGTAAAATGCTACTGGTGGAGGAAGCTTATCATGGAGATAAGGAGGTTTCGAAACGTGAGTGATGCCGACGTTGGAGTCAGTGCTGTCATGAAGAGGAGCTGGCCGCGCGCGAAGGCGGAGCGACGCAGAAAATCAAAACTTGGGATCAAATCCAAAAATGGAGCGATCTTGATTCACCATCGTGACAGTGCCGCTGCGTCATAGGGGAGCCAGGCACCGACTCCTGGAAACAAGGGTACCAAAGTCAAATAGGTAATAGACTTTGTGTGATTTTCTGCGTAGCTATATCCGCCCCTGGAGATTTAAAATGTCAAAATCAACTGGGAGGTTGAAACCAGTAACGTTTCCTGAAACTTGCGTTGGGCTGCCAGTGATTTGGCAGTGATCTGAGTTGAGAAAGGACAGTGTGATTGTGGAGTCAGAGCAGAGCCGACATTAGCCAAAGATGCTATTTCCGATTCTTTGGTTCAGCTGTTAACCTTTGTTGTTACCCGGAGTTGTCGTATGCCATCGAATCGATTGGAGAGCTCCCCAAAACAGGCAACTCTTCAAGTTCACGCAACTCCACTCCATCGCATTCAAAAATTTCGAGGGTCTTCATGCTATTGTAATGCCGCAGTCTATATGTGTGATTCCATTGTCTTACTGTTAGCTCATGTTGGTTCTCTAGCGCTTCTCATGTCGTTCGACGATGTCAGAATCGAACGTGCCCCACTTCGCAGGCTGATATCTTTAACCCCCTTGACGTCAGTCCATGAAGAAATCGATGAGCGGTGGTATGTCAGTTGGTATATAAACCCGACTGTCAGCTGGTTTTCCCTCAATTCAGCGGACACATCATAGACAGGAGTCAAATCTCTATCATATATTTCGTCCTCTTTTCCTCACATCCTTCTCAGCCATGCATTCCAACACCCACACATTCTATGCCGACGCTGTCCTATTTGACATGGTGTGTATATCGTCTTTGTGCCTTCCAAATCTAACTCTATCAGTATGTTGATAGGACGGCACACTTACTGACTCTATCGCCGCTGTCGAGGCCGCCTGGGGCAAGGTCGCAAAGGACATTGGGCAGGACCCAACCTACGTGATCGCCGCCACCCATGGCAAGCGCGCCATCGATAACCTCTCCCAATTCAAGCCAGAAATAAAGGCCCACGAGATGGACGCCGAAGTCCAGAAATTTGAGGAAAGCATTCTCTTCTTCGCCGACGCCTTTAACGTGCACGGTCCTGGATCCTACGTAGATTCCCCAGCAGAGTTGATCAGCCCTCTCAGCTCTGGGGAAGCAACCCCAGAACTATCCATGTCGCTGCCATCATCTCGTGCTTCCTCCTTCGCGGCCCTGGGCAGTCGCCGTCCTTCCTTCGCCACCCACTTAAACAGCGTGCTCTCCATGTCAACCGTGCCTGAGGTCTCCGTCCATGGTGAGGGCAGGTTGGACGGCTTCATCATGGAAGAAGACGAAGACGCTCTTACCTTCGAGCCTAACTCTAAAACACGCCAATTACACTGTCTAGAAGCCTGGCAGATCGAAGCCACAAGCGTTGACCGCTCTGTGCGAATTCTGCCCGGTGTCAAGAAAATGATGGCCTCTATCCCAGAGGGCCGCTACGCCGTCGCTACATCCGGTGCTAAGACATACGGTACGTACACTGGTGTTTGCCCCTAAATTTGCAAGCTCATTTATCGGCTTCCAGCGTACGGCTGTATGACCCGCGTCGGAATCGTACCCCCCAAGGTCACCATTACTGCCGACGACAAGCGCTTGAAGGCAGGCAAGCCCGCTCCCGACCCGTTCCTCCTCGCCGCACGCGAGCTTGGTTTCTCCGCTTCGAACTGCGTCGTCTTCGAAGATTCCCCAAGCGGGATACGCGCTGGTCTTGCCAGCGGTGCCACAGTCATCGCTGTCTGCACCAGCCACGAGAGGAAACATATTGAGCACATTGGCGCACACTTTGTGGTGGATAATATGGAGAGCATCACCTGTGAGACCTGCGAGGATGGTCAGCTCAAGTTTACGGTGCGCCTTTGAGAGGGCGTATTTATTTCACTGTAGAATACCCCATATTATTGTTCGCATTGCTTGTCTAGTCTTGCTTGCATCAGCTATTGTCTCTGTCATACATGTACTCACCACCTAGCTAAATCTGTCGATGGGACTGTCTGTCTGTACTTGTACTTATTGAAATGTCCTTGAGTCCAAGTAAGCAAGCTGTGACCATAAGGACTTACTCTTCGATATGTGGAAAGTAGTCTGGTGATCAGCCCGTACTATGAGGCAAGCCGTCGATAGAGGTCTGGTAAAATTCGTCAAGCCTTGTTGTTCGTCGGTTCACGTGATTTGCAGCCAATGAAGAAACTGCAATTTTCTTAGTGAAAAATAACTCTGAAACAAATAAGAAATTAAAGTAGAAATTAAATGTGTAGTAGATGATTGGCGTCCTCAGGTCACGATCATCCATTGATTCGCTTTGATAGAGCTCGTATTCGCGTTGATAGAGCTCGGGTCAATAGTGCTTTGATGAATCCCCGACCAGTAAAACACTCTCGTCTGCAATATAATATTTTTCGTTTTTGTTGTACACTATAGGTCTCATTCGTCGTCGTCATCTCCTAACAGGTCAAATGCTGCATGTGGTATCTCATCCTCCTCTACTTCTAGTCCTTTGCCTGCCATCATACCTCACACCTTTTTGTTGAAGGTAGCCAAAGTTGATGACTTCAATTTCTGCTCTCCGGACGCCAGCGTATTGATGACTGGTTTGATGGAGCTGTTTCCGTCTCGATCCAAGGTGAATCGGTGAAGGGCAAGGTCATTGACTTTATGTGCAACCTTGCTGATGGACGCAGAATTGTCCGGTGTGGTGTGTGTGATTCCGTGGTATGCAATGCCCAGTGCACGCCCAACTTGCTTCCGTACATGCTGTAGCAGGTCAACCGCTGCGGAAATGTCGCCAAGGCGATCCCAGCTCGCATAGACACCTCTGACGGCGAAGAAGCGCTGGGACAGTAACACTAGTAGAAGACACAATGATGGTGCTGTAAGAAAGTCCTGACCTTGAGGAATATGATAAGATGCTCGATGTTCAAGTCAATAGGCATGAAGTGACCTTCGAGTCCCGTCGGATTGACGAGCATATTGTCTCTCATAATGTTGCTGTTTATGTAAGAGTTTGCGGGCAAAAGGTTTTCATCACTCATGCAAACTCTGGTGTCCAGACCCGTTTGAGGTTGAAGATGAAATGAAGGATTTCCATGCAGTAGTTATTAGAACCTGCACCCTGGAAGACCATCGCCAAGTCCCCAAGAATATCCTCAACGAGTGTGATCGTGAATGACGCCGCTAAGTAGAGGCTGTGATGTGATCGCTGCCAGTGGTTGGCGAGTTGTGCGACAATCACAATACACGCCTGGATACGAGCAAGATAATTCCATTGCAGTAAGAGAACAACAATCTAAGTAGGGATAAGCATACGGTAGTAGATGTCTTCTTTGTATTCCGAGGGTCGGAGCGCTCTCGTCGACGATACGGTCCATAGTCGAATTGATGTCCCAGGTCATTAGGAATTCAGGTGTGATCAAGTTGATGATACCTCGCAATGCGTCTTTTACGTCGTCCATCGCGTCGTATACCTTTCTTTGCACCACGTCGACAGCTTGGTCTTCTATCCAGCGACGAAAAAGCGGTCCGCCACGAGAGTCATTGAAAATGAGATCGAAGAGCTGATACAGCTCAGAAGGGCTATTGTCGTCATGCGGTATGCTTCGAATTCTTTCTCGGAGGGGTCCAAAATCTGGCTCAATCTTGCCGTCGCGAACAATCGCCAATGCGTTTCGGATACGCTCGACCTTGGATTGTCGTTGCTTCTGGCTGCTGTGGTTCTCCGTGTGGTAAGGATGATCCTGGCTACGGTGCATCGAATGAGAGCTCATTGAGATAAGTCGTCGTGGGTGTTTATGAAGGTGAACGTATCTGAGTAGCTGGCGAAGCTGCTGTACTGGGACTTATCCTTTCGATCGTAACTTATCCTACTCACACGTGATCCTTGCTAGGTCCAAAAAAGGCTTGTTATTCACGTGATCCGACGAACCCGCTCCATCCACCAGGCTTACCATGTGGAAACCCGCTCTAGGAACGGTGGGAAACACTGAAGCGGAGAGTGACGGAACGACAAGTATAAAGAACTACCAAAGACAGGCTATAGTGGCGAACGACTAAGGACTGCGTGTGTGTGATAACGTATATATCTAAGTTGAACATGATGATGGCCTGTTGTACTATGGAAAGCAAGCCACTGAGTATCGTATTGACTGGGTAAACGCAACGCCACCAGCCTGAGTATCCAGCCTGAGTATGATGAGTCCAGAGCACATGGAAAGCAAAACAAAAAAATTAAACGTGACCAACTCTGAGGCCTGCCGTACATATCATGTCATAGATTCGTGACTTTTATAAAAAATGACTATTCGTCCTCGATAACGATCTGCCTGTTCATCCAAAAAGGGCCTATGTCTTCTGTCAGCCTAGGTCCCCGCTCCAAAGGAAAAAAAAAAAGATGGGACCCACCAATCGGGTCTTCAGCATCATCATGAAAAACAGTCGACCAAAGCCCCACAGCACCGTTTTTAGACCGAATATTGCCTAATCCTATTGCTTCACCACTAAAGATGTCGACAAAAAGTCTCAGCTCGTTTCCCGTCAAGAGTGAGAGTGAGAGTAAGAGGGACATGACGTACTTCCATACTGGTTGGTTATCGTTGCCGCCTCCCTAAAGCACGATGGAAGGGTAAGTACGGACGCCCTCACGCTCAGGGCCCCTAGACTTACGAAATGCCACCATACTTGGTCGTCCGCAGTGAGCTTGACGAAACCCACGAGCGTAAAAATTCCGTCAAGTTCGCCGATAAAGTTTATTTTGGGGCGTGTTTGGTGCGAGGGGTCAGGTTCTACATCGATGACGCGAAGATACAAGTCGATCGAGCTATATGTTTCCTCCGCGCCTTCGAATATGGACGTATCCAGTGGTTCGTTTTCTGGGACCTACGTCACGGAACGGCGCGTCAGGCCGGGGCATGACCAGCCAAGCACGACAAGACGTACCCTCGGATCATTATAAACTAAACAAAAAGCACACGCACGCCACCTGTCAGGAAGTTGACCCGTGGCGTAGCGAGGGACGACTTACTGATGAACTCTCGGTGATCCACGAATGCATATCCGATGCGCCACAACCCCTCTACGCCAGCCCAATCGTCCTCCTCGTCCAAGTTCAACCCGGGGGGTATGATGCTCTGACAAAACAACAAGCCCATGGGACACATGTCAAAAGAGAATTCTTCCTCCCCTCCTTCCAGCTCCACCAATATCAGCCCAAAGACGTGCGCGAGCGCCCGTACATGGACCCAGTTAACGCGCATGCTCCCGTCCGGCATGAAGGGCCCATAAGCGCGAGAAGCAGTGTAATGACGACGACTGTACACATATGCCTGGGATGCCTGTCGGCTCTCCGGCTCGCCATCTCTCTGTGTGAGCCCGTACCACGTATGCAGCCGTGCACGCAACTGCTCCTCTTCCTCCGTCAACTCCCACTCCTCGGATTCGAGAAACGACCCATCCCGTAACAGATTCTGCACCCAGTAGATATTGCGCGACATTTGCTCGCTTTCGCGGAAGGGTAGTAGGGGAATGTTGGCGACGAGGTCCAGGAGCGTCTGCATCACTTGACACCTCTCCTCGCTCTCCACCCGCCGGCACCCGGTCCCAGCCCCGGCCCCAGCCCTCGACACGTTCGTCACCACCGCCTGTGCCTGTACGATCCGCTGCAACTCCACCCGCCAGTTGACGTCCTTTCGGGGACTGCCGAGACGAGTCACCGCTTTCCGCGGATCGTCGAGCGGTTGTGCTAGGTACATGCCCCGCCAGAATTGCTGTTCGTTGGGGCCATAGACGATCTCGCGGAATAAACGGGATGTTTGGGCAACGCAGGAGACGTCGAAGGGGTGCAAGGTGAGGAGGGCGCGCTCTATGAGTTCCAGCGGTAGGTCCACGATCGCGGGCATTCGATGGTTCGGCTGTGAGGGTATCTGTATGTCCAGATACGTGAGCGTTCTAGTCTGTCCAAGAATACGAGCGTCTATATCCAATTAAAAGGGGGGCGAAATCGTTGGAAGGGGGAATCGTGTACACTGTGCAGTGTGCGGACGTATATCAACAGGGTGGTTTGAGCTTGAGAAGATATTCCTCCGCACCAAGACCCGCCATTCGAAAAAATTCTTTCACGGCGCAAGAACTTGCGAATCGATATGTGTGAGCGGTTTCAGATCATGACAAGTCTCTTTCTTCAGATACGGTAATAAGACTTTTGGTCATTCGTAATATTGACCATGGTGTAGCGATAGTTGTAATAAGTGCTGTCGCCGTAGAACGTCGACTGCACTGGTAGAGGTGGTGAAATCTATTGATTGGATCCGTTCAGGGGTTTAATGAATGGCGTACTAGCCATGTACTCGGGGTTTCCCACCTTCGCGAGCTCGATTGATGGCCCCCATCGGCAACACGTGGAGGTCTGCTCACGTCAGCCAAGCTTGTTGATCAAGCGAGACATTCAAGTACTAATCTATCCTATGCTACAAATTAGATGTGACGATTGAAAATTGGTGTAGCGAAAACGTCCCAAAGAATAGCTTGTCAACTGTACAACCGAATTAAAACAGAAAAACTACAAAGACAACCCTGTTTCAGCTGCACCGAGATGGAAATGTAAGTCAAAACTGTCATTAAATAATCGTGCAGAAAGCGGTGCGTGCAACCCTAAGTTCGTGTATGCCATCTGTTGAGTGAAATTATCCCATCATGGGTCCTAGTCAAGTCGCTTGTCAAATTGTCATGATGCCACGGCGAAGCTCGGCCATTATGTTGGATCATGAAATCTCTTCGTCATTACCCTTTGATTCCCCTGACACGGCACGCCCGGCAGCCGATTTCGTGTTGAAGTCACCGGCACCACCGGCTTCTCCTCCACCGGCTTCCGAGTCAGCTGCGAGCATCAACCACTCTTCGACGAGCAATTGTCCAACCCCAGGCTCGAGTTCCGTACCATCTCGCGATACTTTGATCTCTCGTTCGTGATTCCAAGGGTTTCGCAAATGTCGCGTTCGAGAAAATGGCAGTCGCTCGGTGCATAACCATTCAATCTTGAACGTCTCTCCCCAGCCCGCCGTCTCTCGATCTTCGTCCCGTATTTGATCGCGAGTCTTTGTTGGCGTCGCCTGACGGATACCACCGCCCTCTTCCTCACCTCCGCTACCAATCTGCCTTTCCTCCTGGACTGGCTGCAATGACATGCTCGAATCTTCCACGTTCCGGTTCTTGTTCCTCATCGCCCTTACCGGGGCGTTCTTGTCCAGCTCAATCCCTTCTGACGAAATAAAGATGGCCTCCTTAGCTGAGGAAGGAGCACTGGGCCACCCTTTTAGACTGTAACTGCGGCTGGACCTTGAAAGAGGCATGTCCTCCGGCTGCCGACCAAACGCAGCAGGCGCTGACTGCCGTTCCAGGGCCTCAACATGAAACAGACTAGAAGGACTCAAGGAATGATTGGAACCCCTTGTACCCTGAGAAGGCGATAATGATAGAGGGGACACTTCCACGAGGCGACTCTCTGAAGGGGTAAAAAACGTAAGTGGCCTTCCTCTGGAATGCGGACTTTCGGGCTCTGCCGGAGTGCCGTGGGATCGCGGCTGCCGAGCAGACAGTGAGCTCGAAGAGAGCGGTGAATCTGCTCTCGATGCCCACGATACATTGTGCTCGCCACCGAGGATGCGACCAGACATCCTGTAACGCCGATTGTAAACAAGGGATATCCCACATTATACTCAGGCTTGTAGGCGACGCACCGTGCGTATCCATAAAACTCGCCGCTCTTATTGACGCCGAATATCAGAATGACTTCTTTACTGGTACGATACGCCTGATCTAAGATTGCCTCATTGTGTTTCTGGGTTGCCCACACACCGCGCTCAACGCTAAGGTCCAGATCATACTGACATTATAATTCAACCACGTGGAGTTCTCGATTCAAGTCAGGCAACGCACCTGCGTCAATGACTTGAGTATGAAGAAGCGTTTGGGGAAATTGTGAGACAAGAAACTCGAGTTCGTTGAGGCATATGAACTGTGCGAGCGGCTTGTCGTCTTTGAAACTCCGCGACGCCCTTCCAAAAGTTTGGCAGCCTCCTCGTCGCTAGAGCCTAATGGGGCAGATGGGGGTCCTGATGCCTGACTGGTGCCGGATGAGTTTGAGCGACGATCCTCCTCCTCGGCTAGCTCGTTACCCTTGCGTTTTAAATTCCTTATGTACTGAGTATGCACGCCAGCCCCACGTTGTGCCCCTACGCCAGCCCGTAGGTCATCCTCCTTCCCACGAGCTCTGCAAACAAGCCGAAGACATCTGCGTTCTTGGGATCGTAGTTGTTGGCCGTTAAATCGAGCAATCGCGCGGGTCAAATGCTCCTCAGAAGTGAAGTTCACGAAGGCGCAGTTGGAACGAGAAATGAGGAAAACAGACGTTACTCCATCTTCTTTCACTCCACCGCGTTCGTTCCCGGGAGTAGGTGACGCAGGACGCTTTAGGAATCGCCAAAGCTCGTCATGGGTAGCATCACCTGGGACATTACCAACCCACATAACCCATTCCGATCGTTGGGCTGGCGGGTTGGCGTGATAGGGACGGCGAACATTTGGACGCTCGTTTGACGTGGGAGGGTCTACAGGTACAGCCGTAACACTCTGTTCGTGGGTGTTCAGCGCAGGCGAGCTGGGCGCGGGAGGAAGGACAGATTTCCGGACCGAGGCTGGAGGATCTGTATTCCCACTGGGACTCGCTGAGATAGGACTAAGAGGCCCGAGACGCTCCATCGACGGTGCTCCGCGCGTTTCTGCATCTCCCTGCACTGGTTGATGATTCTGCGGCTGCGGGTAATTTATAGGGAAATGGTGCTGGAATTGCACTGGAATGCCCTCGTTGAATGGGGGTGCAGAGGAACCCGGCGGATAGTACCATTGATACGGGCCAGGCGGATACTGGTGCGCGAACGCAAAAGAATTGGATGGGTTGTAATGGGGTGGCGGATACTGCTGTCCGCCGTATAATCCTACGTGCGACGTTCCGGAGCTGCTTGTAGCAGCCAGGGGTACAGGGAGGGGCACATGGGACGCATGATGGTACGATGGGTGGCTGCCTTCAGCAGTGGTGTGGTGTCGATGATATGGTTGTATATGATGTTGAAAGAGGGGAATGTATGTAGGGGGGGTTCGTTGGAATTGACCAGATTCTAGAGGTAGCCCAGAATGAGGGTGAAACTCGTTGGCACGCGCATACAGATAAGACTGGGGAGGCGGGCTCTGGAATGGAGGGTGGGAGGACATCGTGTACTGTCCAGTAAAGCTGTTCCGGTGGGTATACGGCGGAGCCGGCGAAAAGAGGGGAGGCGGGGGACTGAGAGGGAAAAGAGGTGATGGCGATGTCACATGTAATGGAGACCCGGGAACTGTCTGAAATTCCTGTCCCTGGATACTTTGACCCGTCATCGGAACCGGGGTGAAATGTGGATTAGTCACCGACCGCTGTGGACCCTGCGCAGATCTGGCTGCAGGGCCTTGTGGTTGTTTCTGAGAAGTCCGACGATGAGTTTCTGTTTTGGGCGAAGGAGGCTCCGGCGACTCAGTGTTCTCGGGCAATCTTTCATCCAGGGACATTTTAGACAGGCCGCTGAGCAGTGGACGACTTCTTGGAGAAAAAAAAGGAAGGGGAAGTCCTGATGACAAGGAGGTGTTCGGCGGGGGGGGCGAGAGGATTAGACCATAAAGACCTGACCGATCGAAGAATAAATATCAGTCAAATCATCCAGCATGGCGATATACGTGATGCAGGAGAGAAACAGGAGGAGGGCGCTGGAAGAGTCTAGAAAAATCCCTGTCGCGTACCAGAATTGTCGTTAAAATGGGTCGCCAAGGTAAGCACGACCCCTGCAAAAACTGAGCATGACAAAAAGTGGGGGCTCGAGCGAAAACAAGATATGAACTAACAAGGCGGACAAAGTACTAAAAATACAGCCTTCTATGTTTGTTTTTGACAAGAGGAATGGAGTAACGGCGAGCCTGGGCTGGAGTCCACGTGCAAAGTAATTTCCACACAAACGACACATACCTTTTTCGGAGGCACCCCCGTGAGCAGCATCTGACACATTCCTACGGACAACGGGGCGGGTCAGAACAGAAGAGCCCAGATGCTGAGGAGGAGTTAAATCTCGTTGATGATTCGCATGTACAGCGACCCCAATGTCCATGATTCGCTCTTGCTGGGCAATGAAAGATTCACAAAAACGCCTGGGAAACCCCTAAGAATATGTGGGCTGGTTTGAGGGAATAAGTACGGCAACTTACCTCTGATCTTGAAGGCTTCGTGTGTTCGCTACTTACAGCTTTGGGCTGTTTGAACGAACTCGACGAACAAACGATGAAAAGGAAAATATAGGTGTCGACCTTGGGTCTTAGGTGCGTGAGAAACATGACATCATAGCCTCTTTCTCGCTAGAAACGCCAGAGGGCTGCGCCACTTTCTCCAACACTCTCCACTGTTCTCCTCACTGTTCAGAACGTCCAGCTGTCCGCCACTAGAATTACGAGATGCTTACGGCGAGTGAAGCCACTTCAGCGGCCGATCCCCCGCCACAAGGTTCAGTTTGGTCGTCGCTTAGCAGAATTGCCATAAACAGTTGGACACATGGACACGAATTTGGGGGCGAGGGGGCGCACCACGATTAGTTCAGTATGTATATTGCAGTGCTGAAATTGCGAGAACAAGTGGTGTGGTTGCGGAGCTAGGTGTGGAGCATGGCGCGATTTTATCCCTCGACTCAGCGCAGTACCAGAACACGTTCATGAGGTGCTGCATACATATGGGAGTGGTGAGTCTGACGACCTCGTCGATAATGCTCGCATTGAGTCGATTAAGTATGTTCACCTAACTATTATGAACTGGCCTTATGTAAAAGATTACCTCATTGATGTTTGGAACAGATGGCCTCGTTTACCAAATGGTGAGCGCTGCAACACCGAGCGGGAACGCATTTACGATCATGAGAGGTAGCAGATCTATCTGCCCTTGCTGCTTACCTGGGTTCGATTTTCATGTCTTGCAGGTTCTCGCAAGTCCAACTGATTACTTTGAGCAAGGTCATGAAGCTCTCCCAAGATGAATGTTTGAATTCACAAGTTAACACGGACAAGCGTCGTTGTCATTGGTGGTTAGATAGAAAAACCGACCGTGCATGACCTATCGGTGATAGATTACGTACCTTTCATCGAATCGTTCATCAGTTGCGTGGGAGTTATCTCTGAGCTCTGGGTCTAACCGCTGAGCAAGTCAGTTGACCTTGGGAGAGTCGCACCGGGTTGAGAGGTAGAGTTGCAATGTCTCTGTGAGCAGAGTAGACACCCGACTCCTACACCCATATTACGACGAACGTGTTGGTTATTGAGGAAAGAGTTCGCAGGCTGCGATATACAGAAGGAGTCGAGGTAAGGTGAGTCGCTAGCGCCGAGGTTTCTAGATGATGGAATGCAGGAACCCATGGAGAATGTCGTAGAAAATACTACCTCGGGCGAGCTTGTGCACTCCCTTCAGCGAGGGCTTCGTGAGGATCGAGATACGGTGGGGGTGTTTCCTTTGAGGGTTATCTTTGGATTCGTTTCAAACTGCAATAGGTCCTTGAACCCAGGCATGCATTATCAGAGCACGCGCAACCACTGTAGGTGCACGTCCTGTTCCTGCGAGGTTGCTGAGTGGAGCAGAGTGCTTCACGTGGTGAGCCGCGCACATGATGCGCCTGTGCGAGAGAAAATAGAATCGAAATGAGGCCGGTGAGGGTACGCGTCATGATCGGAGTGGGGCCGGGCCGGGGGGTGAGGATGCTGGTTCCCAGACTCGAAGGCTTCATCAGAGACTTCAATGGGGTTAAAGTTGCTTTAGTGCTGTGCTGTTGGGCAAATTGAGGTGCGATGGTGCGTCAAACACACAGTGCCAAAAGGATTATAGTATGCTACGCACGGCATGAACAACGCTGCCCTGCGTGGCAACTGATCGGTAGGAAGAAAAAATCGAGCAATGGTGTATTACCTTGGGGTACTGAACGGCAGAAAACAGACAACAGGCCAACACTGCCCGTTCCAGCCACTCTACCACGACCACAACTGCCTCCAGACTGAACTCCACAGTGAGCTGGAAGTGCCCACGCAATATCTGTCAACACCAACATTTCCCCGAGTACAAGCAACTCCCCGCGCCCTAGCAAAGATCACAGTCACTAGTAATTATAACTCAAGTTCGTCGGCCACGTCACCTGCTTTCCGCAGGGTTGCGCACTTGGAAAAGGGTGAGTCCGGGCGCCTAGACTTGCCGGGGAGTTTGTAGTGCTGCATCAGGTTCGGGTCGTTGCTTCGAGTGGTACATAACATACCACACTCCGTCAAGTCCACCGTCCAGCCTTGCGAGCCTATTTGGCAACAACCAGAGTCTTGCCACGCTTTCAGATGATGTGGCAGAGACCCCCACCAAAATAAGCCAACGTGATCGCCAGTCGATCGCCGTCTCAACTCGTCTCAATCGCTGGCCAAAAAAACGTCGGAAGTTATATTTCAGCGAAAAGATCGCAACGGGACAAGACGGAATGCAGCAACAGGACCGCGACAGCAAAGGGCGGTGTCCAATTGCAACGTGACAGCGAGAAGTTGCAATGAGACAGAGCCTGAGCAGTTGGTCGACGAGGCCTTGAAGCTTGAGGAACTGTGACGGTGGAAAACTGCAACCTACGCACCAAAGCATTGCAACACGACACTCACCGCAAATGTTGCAACACCCTATGGCCTTATCCTCCCTCCCGAGATCATAGCCCAGCCAATTGCAACCTAGCTGGTATGTCTGTTTTCATGTCACTGTACTACGCAGGCGTTCAAACAGTGCCGCCCAACCACTCTTGCGACGATGAGTCTGCTTCCTATCCTTCAAATTCGTAAGCACGTTGACACTCGATCCTCCTTAACTATCTTCGAACTTTTACCTGTACAATGATACTTGGCGGTGACTGTACAAACCCAATCATGCCCAGAGTCTCGTGTAAGCACCTTTTCCTCACCTATACCTGTTTCCTGTTTTCTTTGCCTATCTGGTGTACATTTTGTAACGTAGTCAGCCTAGGCCCCTGTTTCGACGCGTGACTGTACTATCTTGCTGTAACTATGCAAAATCACATTCGGCGTCATATACTTAGCAAGGGCAAAAAGTACTGTATCTGCTGCTTCATGCAGATCGTGAATGCATGGCTCTTTGCCCCGTTCAGGGCTCACCCATTTGGTCGAGTCCATCTGTTCAAACATTGATGTGATCTCTCCGTTTCTGACGACGGAAGCTCATCAAGTGACATCATCCGGGTCTTGGGAGGTTCCATCATGGGTACACGCCAGATTTCTCTGATTGACCTTTGAAGGCCGTTAGTAGTCATGCTCATCTATTCAACACTTTGACCACGTAGTCATCAGGGAATTCCCTCCTCATGAATTCGGCTGAATAGCCACGAATTCTGCAAAATCCAA
>MU121030.1:16559-63592 GCA_014904835.1 Paxillus ammoniavirescens
AAATTATATTTCAGTATTAAAGGGGGGTATCTAATATTGTAGTAGAGATGAAACTGAATGAGAGGCGAGGGATTTACTGTTCACGAGACGAGGGTGGCATGGCTTTTTGGGTGTCCTGGATTTCGACGCATTCGGGCGTCATGGAGGCATTGTGCATGGAGGCCATGTCGGCCGGGCGTGGCTTTTTGGGCGTCGTATAGGCGTCGTGTATGCAGTTGGTCGGGTATGGGCTTTTCAGCCGTGACAAACGCTCGAGTGATGCGCGTTTTTCGGGCGTGACGGATCCGTTTTGGGTTGGTAGGGCACGGGTGGGCAATGTTGGATTGCTGTCGGTCGGACGTGGGCTTTTCGCGCGTGATACAACACTTTTCTGGCGTGATGGATACTTTCCGGCGTGATTGACGTATTATCCTGTAGTGTTGTCCCTTCGTCTTGTCGTCCCCTTGATCGTCTCGTCTTATCGTCTTGTTGTCGTCCCTTCGTTTATCTCTCCTCGTCTCGTGGTCCCCCCGGTCCTGTCGTCATTGGTCCTCTGTCGTCTCGTGGTCCCCCTGTCACCTTGCCATCTTGCTCCCTGTGTTGTCGTCCCTTTGTCTCGTGGTTCCCCCAGTCGTCTTGTTGCCTCGACTTGTTGTGTCCCCTCGTTTGTGTCCCTTCGTTTGCGTCCCTTCCATCTCATGGTCGGGTCATCTTCGCGTTTCGGCGCAGCGGAGGGGGAGCGGGTTGTGAGCCAGCGTGTTTGTTTTTGAGGTATTGGGCCTGTTGTTGAGTCGATCGGTTCGTGGCAGATATTTTGAGCCATTGAAGTCACCTCTGAGTCAGTGGTACACATCGGGAAGTTGTGGGTGGAATGAGGGTGCTGTTGAGGGCATGGTTGGGTCGACGGCAGTGGTAGAAGATACTGAATGTTGAACGCAGCAGAAGTGGCGTGAAGTTCAACTTATCACATGATTTTATAAAACATCGAAAATTTACAAGTCCACAACCATTAGCAAAAACAATGCCAATGCACCTTGCAACCTTTATTGTGTTCTGCTAGTAGTTCAATAATTAGCTGGTGAGCAGGCATATACTGTAGCGACTATGGTGTAATGGTTAGATCGTGCAGTTATCATATTTTTTGGTGCCGTGTGTTCGACTCCTGCCATGTGCATTTGTATTTTCAGACTTACCGCACGTCCAAATATGGTAATTTCAATTAATTATGACAGAATCTACCTAATTCTCATGAATCCTCGCAGAATTCTCCAGAATTCACACAAGAGGGTTTTCCTGATGTAGATTGCGAATGTGATCATTGTCGGCAATGTCGTCAGATACTACTTACTCACCTGCATTCGATTTCATGCGATCAGAATTCCCGCGAGCGACACCGTGGCACAGTTCGCAGAGCGGCCAGCAGTGACTAGTAAACGTTGACCGATGGATACCTTGCTGAGTGATGCAAATGCGGCTATAGGGAGGATTTCCCAGCTTGCTGACGAAACTGGCAAGGGCGGTGTGAATAGAACGACAGTTGCATGTGGCTGACTACTTTCGAGCAAGGTCATGAAGCTTTGAAACTTTGTCATGATGAATATTTGAATGCCCAAGCTGACATGAACAAGCGTGTGCAGGGGGAGTTATCATCGATGATTGGACAAAAGAACCGACTGTATTCCCTCTGCACGACCTACTAGTGATAGACTACGCACCTATCACCAAGTCTTTCGGCTGCGTGGGGAGCTATTGTGTAACGTCAGTTAAACTTGGAAGAATCGCACCAGGCTTAGCGGCAGAGCTGTGACTCGGTGTGAACAAACAAGACACCCCGACTCCTACCCGCAAATTCACATCAGTATCAAGGAAAGAGTTCGGAGGCGGGTGACATATGGAAGGTTTTTAATGAGGAAAAGAGATATGCCGCAGCCGCTGCTGGTCATTGTCGGCAGTTTCTAAACGATGAAGCGCAGAGATCCACGGCATGGGAGATTACTGTCGAAGATACAGTCACACACCGTATATTCCTGTCAGCGAAGATATAGGGTGGATGGCGTCCCCTTTGAGGGATATCTTGGGACTCGTTTCAAAGTGAAGTAGGCCCTGAACATTGAACGTCGAACGTCGAACATAGGAGGATTCAGACGACTTACGACTCCTGAATTTGCTTGAACATATACACCACTGTGAAGAGCAGACGTTCTGGATCCCTGAGCGTGTGAGGGTTACGTTGACGACCTCCCTTACAAATATTTGCGACCATGTCACAGCATGTGTTGACATGTTGTTGCTACGGCTACGAAGAACGACGACGACGACATTGCAGCAACGTTGGTCCAAGCCAGCCTCTGGAGTACATAACTGCAGGACTGATGCAGGCTCTTGTCAACGTTGACAACTTTGAACGTTCAAACGTTCAAACAACCAGGTACGCTAAGTTGAAGCACTCAAAGACGTCTTGAATCTTGATAACAGGCCAAGATATTCACCAGAATAGCGATTCGCCAAGCCGAAGGGTGCTACTAGTAGCTTCTTGTCGAAATATCGTTCACCTGAGAAGATCTCTTTGTTGTCAGTCACAGTGGGGTGAAAAAACAGCCGAGGCTACCCTTGTTGATTCGGAACTCAGCTAATTGATCATTGATGCGAATCCATGTGAAGTTATCGTACGCTCCTCCCGAAATATCTTTAGATCATGACATCTGATTAGCAGAGCTTGTTTGACTTGTCGATGAAATGTCGGCTCTCTGTAGTCATGGTGAACCCTCCTTAACAAGTGTATCTTCCAAGGTTGTATCCGTAGTCGCCTCGTTGTTTTCCTGCTATCTCCCTCACGTCCACTTACACCGAAGGGATTCTTTTCGCCTTTCGTACACTCACCCAGTGTCATTTTTCAGGTCCTATACCACTCGTCGTCGGCGCTGGCAGACGACGACACTCACGCTCTTTTCATCCTCGCGTTCGTTTTCGACACCTCAGCCATTCCTGGCTGCAAACCACAGAAAAATTATCAGGCGTGTATTGAAGTTGTACCATCCTTTCTAGCATGCAACGAGTACCAGCAAAACATCGTGCCATAGGGCGCAATATCTTCGAGCTCGATGAGCGCGACCCCTCTCTTATCGGTTCAATACCGGTCCTTGGTCCATTGCTGAACACCGTCCTCGGTGGTAACGGCCAAACGTCAACCCCTAGCAGTCCTCAAGCAACCCCCAGCAGTGGAAATGGCAATGGCAATGGGAGTGGGGGTGGGGGTGGGAATGGAAACGGAAACGGGAATGGGAATGGAAACGGCAATGGAAACGGCAATGGGAATGGGAATGGGAATGGTGGAGGTAGCACTCCTACAACCACAGCCCCAAGCGGCGGTAATACCCCGGCCCCTCCTTTATCACCACCCCCACCCCCGAGCCCAAACTCTCCGGCTCCAAGCAGTCCATCCAGCCAAAGTCCTCCTGTCAGTGGCCCCCCTGGTCAGTCCAACCCAGGGGGTGGACAAGCTCCACCCATCAACCTTGGATCTGGACCGTCAACTGGAGCCTTTGCAGCTGCTGGCACTTCTACTACCGGTGCCCTTGCATCGGGGTTCCCAGCTCCCTCAGGCTCCATCTCTGGTTCCTACACTGCGGTAGGAGATCCTTCTGCCGCTTCCCCAACTTCTACCACGGGCGCGGCTGTATCAACACATAAACAATTGTCTTCTGGCGCGATTGGGGGCATTGCGGTTCTTTGCTTGCTTTTCTCACTCGCTCTCGTCATCTTGGTTGTTCGCCGCCGCTCGATCGCACGTCGTAGTGAACGCCGCAGGAGGTGGTGGTTCGGCCGCTATGGTTCGTCCCCCAGCCTTTCAACTGTAAACGAGGGAAGTCCCCGTGACTCCCAAAGGTCGAACATACCCGCAAATAGCAGAATGAGTGCTCGCAGTAGCTTCGCCACCAACTTTGATCAAGGCTTGATGTTCCGTGTCGACTCTCCGCAAGCCCTCAGTGTTGTCCCCGAGTTCCCGCCTACAGCCGAGGTCCGCGAGCGTAACGCCGTTCTGATATCCACTGGAGGCGCAGTTGCACGCAGGGAGTCAATGAACAGCATGATGAGCAACGGCAGTGACCCCTCCCACCAGTACCTACTCGCCCCGACCGATCAGAACCTTATGGAACCTTCCACACCCATGTCCGTCCGCCCATTCTCTCCCTCCGAATCCTTTGCATTCCCCAAACCACCTATTCCCCAGCAAGCAACAGGCGGAGACCGGACCAGTGACCGCCTCTCAGACTCATCTATCTTTTTTGGTGGTCAGGGGCACGCGTCTCCCCAGTCCTCTGCTGCTACTCTGATCCAGCTCAACACTCCTCCCCGTGCGTTCATGGCCGATCTCACCCTGGGTATGCCCCCGACGTCCTTCCTTCAACAGCAAGCATCACCCACTAGCGCTCCGTCTCCAGTCGTCACCGCAGCCAACCCTTTCGCTGACCCCAAGAAACCCGAGTTTGCAGACGTCGAGGTCATCCGTCGTCCTTTCATGCCAACATTGGATGACGAACTTGCCGTTCTTCCTGGAGACCAAGTCCGCGTCATGCAGGTATTTGATGATGGATGGGCATTCGTCGAGAAGATGACTGGAGCTGGTTCTGACCGCAACGAGCGTGGTCTAATCCCCGTTGACTGCTTGCGCGAAGCTGGGCAGGCACTACCTGCTTTCCTTGCTCAAAAGAGGGTTAGCAGCTACGGGGCGGACGTAGGACTGCAGGCGACTGCTCTTTAAACACAATTCAGCACGATGTAAGTCTTAGTTTAAAATTGCATCCTTGACATACCGCTGATTTCTCCCAGACACCCATATGAGTGGTGATAGACACGTCTTTACGGAGCTCCTCCAACCCACCCAATTCTAGACAATCTCGACACCCGAACATTACGTTCTCGAGTCTCAACCGTTTTCCATCATTTCATTTTGCATGTCTTAATTCTGTCTACAATTATCAAGATTAAGAATTGGACGTTTATACCCGGCTCCTTAAATTGTCAATCCCTCTGTTTTCCCCTCCTACCCTTATCCTCTAAATTTCGGACGCGGTCTTAATGGATCTCTTGGATGGAAGGCTATGTTGTTGATGTACCTCTCTGCTACATCTAACCCCCCTTTGTATTCGGATAACCTAGGATATTGCGTTTGTTGTCATTGTTGCCCCTTTGTTCTTTTACCCCCCCTTCACCGATGCTGGTTCTTGTGGCGGTTTTGCTGGCGGACCGTTGTTCAGCAAGTCCATCGGCGTATATATGTGTTCTGCAGTACCAAAATGCATCCTTTTCGTGTCATTTCCCTTATCACAATGTCGGTTTAATGGCAAGGAACATTCTTCTTATCCAATACTATGGGGCTTAAACTGTGCATACATATCGATATGCATTTAACAACTTTATGGAGAAGACTGATGGGTGCTGCTTAGCCTGATTCTAAGAAAACCTTGAACGTACTACGGTCGATGAAACTAGTTGTCGAAATAACCTAGGTGTCTCCAGCTCCGTGGTCCCGCCCCCCTTGCAATTAGGCGCTTCTAGCTATCGTCGAACTGAAAAGCGAGATCAGCACGCCAGCAGGACGTAGAAACAGCGATTTTCCAACCAGGCTGGTTCACGCTTTCAGGAATTCCAGTCTGTCCCTTTGATCAATGCAGCACCAACTCATGATCAGTTGCGACATTCCCTGGACTATCCGGGCACATTCTGGGAAATGGCGTCGAGGAAGATTCGGAGGCCACGATTGATAATCTCAGGGATAGCATACTGATAGCATCTGGACCAGGCTCGTGCATCTCCTAGATCTGGTGATCGAGTCGGGGAGAGGATGCGAACCTCGTAAATGCTGGCCGTGTGGTTTGTCACGTTACATGCATCGCCGTTCTTCCCCACCTGCCATTAATCGGGCAATAGTCCTCCAAGTATCTCCTCGCCGTCGCCACCGTGAAATGACTGAGCCCAGGCTGACCCAACATCGACCGTTCCTACTCAACGAATGTGATGACGAATCAATCAGATTACGGTGATCTATGATAATCGTTCAAGAGTACTCGTAGTATTTCGATCGAGAGGGTTTATCATATTCATGCTTGCTCCTCTTACCTCTGGGGCATAAAAAACCTACGTGCTGCGTGAGGACACTTTGATGACACAGAATCACAAATGAAAGAGAGGAGCAGACATGGACGAAGTATGTGCATGGCCAGCCAAGATAAGAATAACGAAAGACCAGAAAGAATAATGTTAACGACAGGGGTTACTCGCACAAAAACATGGAGTGTCCGTTTAGAGTCCGAGGAAGAAATGCATGCTGGGATATAATGCACAAAGGCGACGCAAGAAAAAGAAGGCAGTATACACCTCGAAATTCTACAGCTCTAGTCAGCACAGGCCCATCGAAACGCCACAAAGCTTACTTGAAAGACGAAAAAGATGCAAAGAACAACATCCGCCCAAATTCAGCGGAATATCTCAGTCACAGTACGTCGGCGAGCCCGCCCCTGCGATGGTAATGTGATAGTTTTAGGCTGGGGATTGCCGTTCTCTCCTTCGTGCTCTTCGACTGCGCTATCCAGCGACATACGGGCTGCACGAACCCCGAGAGTCCGCCGACGGGTGTCTCTCTCGGTTTCCGAGCCAGAGAGTGGTGAGCGCATCTGGCTGGGACCCGACGTACCTTCCTCTGGAGTCGAGGAGGTTACCCGCCTTCGAGCCTCGTCGCGGTTTCGTTGTTGCTGAAGAGTAAACACTGAGCCTCCTGACGGGCGAGAAAAGGTAACGGAAGAACGGACTGAGTCTCCTGAGTCTGTGCGCACAAGAGGCAACATCGAAGTCTCTGGGGAGGTCGATACCGTGTGTGCGGTGACAGCTGTCGTTGGATTTGGGGTGGACAGAGAGAAGGGAGCATTGGGAGCGCGAACAGTGGTGATGGATGCCAAAGAGACTTTGCGACGAGTACCATTATCAAGGAGATTGGTGGACTTCTGGAGCAAGGACTCCGACGGGAGAGATGGAAGAGGAGGTGGTGTAGAGTATGCAGGCGGTCTTGACCTTTCACCCAGCGGATATCGAGATGCGGGGGTTGGTGAGGGCTCGTACTCCACAGACAAATTGACGACGCCCGACGGCGTGTTGTTTAGAGCTGACGCGTTCAGTGTCATATGTTGCTCACGTTGTTCGCGTGGGGCGAACAGCCGTCGCGTAGCTGAAGGTGGGGGGTTGAAGCCAACCCTCGACGGTGTTGGTCTGTCTTGGTCACCGTCCCGATCTCGCGAAGAGGGCGGAGGGCGTGCAAGGCTGACATCAGCTCGGGAAGAGAGCCTACGGGAGACATCAGCCCCGCCGGTCGAGGTCGTCTGTTCCCAGCTCAACCGCGACTCCACGCTCTGTCTGCCATCCCGACTCCGCCTACTGCTATTCCTCTCCACCCCCGGATCGGATGGGGGCCGCCAAACAATTTCCTCATCTAGGCTCATGGTTCGTAGATGCCCAGAATCAGGTGCGGCGCCTGCAGCTGTCTCCTTAAGCAACTTTCCAACACTAAGGATGAACCCCGTGAGCGAGCGTACGATATCGTCGCTCTCACGCAAGCTCTCGCGAAAGTCCGAACCAACGTCTCTCCAGATCTGTGCAGGGTGATTCGGTCCACGTGGTCCGTCATCCTCGTCATCAATCTCAACAGCGATCTGCTGCTGTACAGCGTTGGTGGTCGCAGCCCTCAGAATCCTGTTGAGCCTCTCCGAGGATCGTAAGATTGCGCCCGATTGATCGGATAGGTCATGAACGGTCTGGGTTTGATTTGGAAGTCGACAGAGCTGTGATTGGAACATCGAGAGAGATTCTAACATGAGGCGGGTATGTTCGGCGCTTTGGGCGTTATTCAGACTTGTTACTGAGCCATTGCTGAGTGGCGTCATAGTGTGGCGTCGGGTGAGGGTGCCCATACGAGACCCTCCTGGCTCACCGGGCGTTTGTTGCAAGGGGCCTGGGCGCGTGCTTGGTGAATCCCTTCGCTCCGGTCTGTATGAAAGATCGTATGTTGTCCTCCTAGACTGTACAGAGTAAGTTCCGTTCCTGGACCCGTCGTCATGGTAAAATTCTGCTGATGTAGCGGGCCTCGAGGAGACGATCCGTCCTCCACCCCTCGCATCACGCTCAGCAACTAAAATAGCTTGTGCACGAGGTGGATCCGAGTTGAAGTGAGACCGTGAAGTAGGTGGACCAACGCCCTCGCCCATGTGTGCGCTAGATCCGTTCGTGCGACTCCTGTGATCAACATCCGGGTGCCGCGGTAGCTCTTCATCCTCCCACTCGACCGTGCGGCCAGTGCTCGAGCTAGCTGCAGTTGAACGTGTCCGTCGCACGGATACTTTGGCGTCCCGATCGTCACCGAAAACGTCATCATTCAACGGGGCAGCTTGTCTCGCACTCCCGCGCATGCTGATCCCCGCCGCACGCAAGCTTTCCCCTGCAAGCCGCCCGCCCGCTCCTGCACTACCATTCAATCCACTTTCTGCGCTTCCACCTCGGTGCGCCTGCCTCCGCCCACTATCAACTGGATTATTGGATAAATCATCAGAAAGCCAGCGCGTCTGATGCCGTCGCGTGAGGTCCCTCACTGTAGAAGAACGATTGGAACGACCACCACGGGGAGAGTACTGCAAATTGATTGCCGCGTTTGCAGCAGTATGGGCAGCAGTCCTCGGTGAATTGTCTTCGTCATACCCACTATCTCGGTGGGGCGTAGGATGCGGAGTAACGGGTTCGATCGAATTCTGAAGGTGATCTGCGTCAACATGATTAATGTATAAAATGAATGACAAAACCAACCCGTCCGTCTAAACTCCGCCGTTCTCTATCCCTAAACTCTCGCGGAAGCGGCTGCCTGGACCGTCTGTTCTCTGTCGGACTTCTCCTTGTAGATGCTACAGCGGCCAGCGCTGCTTCGGTCACATCCTGACGATTCATACTATATCTCCCGCTCTCTGCACCCGGTGCAGACATAGCACTCGCCACGGACACTCGTTTTCGGGGAGTGCGTGACGGTCCGGGAGACGCCTGACGCGTCTTGTCTGGAGATGCGGGTTCGGAGGTTCGCCTGTGTCGTTGACGGGAGTCCAGTGCAAGCGGTGGTGTGGTTGAAAGCTCAGGGGAGGACGAGCGGTAGGAATGTGAATTCGAGTCGGAACGTGAAGGTGTAGGCGCACGTAGGCTCTCTCGTTCTGTTTCGGATCCTGAGAGTGTGTCATTATGTCGTGGCTGAGGTACGGAGTGAGAATGCGAATGCGATGAGAGGCGTGACGATGATGCCGCAGAAGAGGAGGAAGGAGGGGGGAGAGGCGAACGAGAAGCACGAGAAGAACTGGGGGGCGATGGTGTGTTGAGGCGGGAAGAAAGTTTATCTAAGGCCTGTCGATCCAGAACAGGATTCGCCGTTCAGAATAGATTGCGCATATAATCGTTCAAAAATGCAGATTTCACATAGAAATAGCAAAGGCATGTGTTAACAACGTTCCAAGGAATGCATGTTGTCGAGGATCATCAGAAATATGCAGTAGCACGTGTGGTGGAAAACGGCGTGTTGCAGATGAGCATAGGTTGACAAGAAGGCGCAGCAAACTCACCATGCGGTTGCGTTGAGCCAGGCTCTTGACTCGCTGCAGTGCTGCAACGTTCTCGCTGGGGCCCTGGCCTGTGAGCCTGAGGTCAAGCCTGGCGGTATTATCTTCCTCGTTTGCATGATCATTTTCGTCATCTTCGTCAGAACTTGGTCTGGAGGTCTTGGATAGAGAAGTAGGCTTTCCATTGTTCTCTGTGGACATGATTAAATTTGAAGAACTTGAATATGAAACCGGACGTTGGCGGGTGCTGCCAGAGCTAGCACTGTTGTTGTCACCAGCTGAACCGCTGCCAGTAGAGTTCGTCGCTGGAGGTGATGGCAGGCCTGATGCAGTGGAAACAGCACCAGGACTCTCTGGGGGCTCAGGGAGGTCCGGGATATTCAACTCCTTGGGATCTTTGGGTGGTAACGATCCTAGGAATATTGCGGACAAAGGACGCCTTGAGGAAGAAGAAATAAGCGGGCGCGGCGTCATCAGAGCAAGTGTACCGGGTCATCAACAGCAGCGTGCGTAACAATCGTCGCCGTCGTCGCCGTCGTAGAGCACAGCGAGAAAAGGGACAAGACAACGAGAGCTCGACGCCGAGCGGTAACAACGAAGGCAACAGTAGATGAGGAATGAGAAGTACCGTGGGAATTCAAGTCACTTTGCTCTCGAAACACGTTGCACTCTCCAGATTCAGCTCTCTCTCGGATCAACCTCCTTCCTCGTGTTTGACAAGTGCTGGTAACTGGACAGCGACGAGAACAACAACACTACTTGGTTGTCAAGCAACACTGGCGCTGCCCCGGGCACAAAACTCTCGCAACTACTGCGGGCACCGACATGTCAGAGGTTCTAGACTCTGCCCGCAAGGTTTCGTTTCATTCCCTTAATTAGGACCCGTGATCCTTCTCGATTACGACTCGGAGGACGCTTCAGGACGTCGCGTAGAAACTTCACCCTGGTTTTGGTCGTGGCAGGTCGGCTTTCGTGCAAATGCGACCCTTGCTGAGCAAGATGGAATCCGGGCATCGCAATTTGGAGGATAGCAACCTTCTTGCCACCACTTATCGCCACCCGGAAGGCAGGTACCTCTCCGCGACGATTACCTTCCTGGGATGTTCCAATGTCTTGTCGTAAAGCAACGGAGTCGAGTCTGCCACTGCCTCAAACACAATAAGAATGTCTCCAACAGCATCCACGAACGCTGTCCGAACACGGGTCTGAGCGTACCTCCTCATTTACTCCTCTATCATACATCGCCATCAAAGGTTCAACTTCTCCCAGACTATCCTTACAACAAGGCACGCGGAGTCCGGCTCCGGAAGGTCAATGCGACTTCTTTCAACACCATCTTTGTCTTCCTGTCTTCCTTCCCCCTTATTCGACTAACTATATGATGTTCGGAATGACGGTACAGGTAGCCACGGTGACGAGAAGATACAATACCTTCTTGGCGTTGGCCGCAGCTACAGTGACTCAGTTCTCTTATGTGCGATAATCCAGCAACACCACATCCACCAATAAGCCGACGAGAACCATCAAAGCACGTGCGTACAACTCAGGACGGACGTGATTCTACTGCTTTACCAGTCGATGCTAGAGATAAGGTAGGAGCGATCGTCTTCCTACTACCGTTTCGGTCGATCCCAGCGAGATGTATGTAGGAGAAGTATCATATATACACTCTGTGTCTATATTCAGAGCCCTCCAGGGGTAATATATACATTGAAAACTCTATCATATCGGGATCCGTTATCCATCCTTCACCGAGAACAATAAACTAGAATTAAAGACACTAGATGTGAGGAGAAAGCAGCGAAGCCATGTTCATCATGAACGAGGGTTGGGGTGAAATAGGAGTAATGTGAACGGCCGGGTAACTGGTGAGCGAGTGAGAGCATTGATAAGTTATTAGTGTTGTGAGTCCAGCAAAATTCCTTCCAGAGGGGCTCGAAAGGGATGGCGGCGCATGCGCAGAAGCGGGTTACCGCCACCTGACTTTCTCCGTGCGGAACTTCCAGAGTCTATAATGATGAAGCGGCGATAAGCGAACACACGAGGACCAAGATTGTCCAGGACATCGATATTGGCCTATTTGACCACTGTGCCCTAATGACGAAGAGAAAAGGGGGTCAGCATCGGTTCCAGGACATGTTCTTAGAGATAGAATGAAATGTTAAGCGCTTCCTGATCCTCAAAATAACTTTGATTGATAACGACTGTAGAAAATGTACGCACCCGCTGGTGCTGTTATTTGTTGGCTTAGTGAGGATCTTGACGGTCATAACAGCCACAAGGCCATCGATAGCATTTGATCCATTAACAGCCACGCTCTGGAAATGGTTAATCCCAGTGCTGGTGTTCTGAAGAAGCCCGGAGACGTAGTTGACGGAAGTCTGGTAGGTGTATCCATTGAACGAGGTTTGGCCAGAGTATGTGCTCGCGTTGGTGAGATTATCAGTGGGAATGAGAGTTGATTGAGCTGTGGCGTTACCGATGAGCCAGTCGCGGCCAAGATTGTAGCTACGATCCATTGTGTCAATGAAAACATTGGTCTTACATACTTGGATACTAACCCATTCGGAACAATGTTATGTTGTTCTGTGGGCGAGCTAGGGTCACATGGGATTAATCCACAAGGAGTAAAACTGCGCACCAGCTATCGGCATCTCGTAGGAAACTGCCATGAAAATGGCGCCACTATCCGCATCAGGACCATCCTGGATCCAATAACGAAGATGGTCGCCGCCCTCGATAGTTTCCGTGCAGGTTCCGACATTGACGTCCCCATAGTCCCATCGAATGACGGCCGTCTCGTTGACTGTGGATGGAAATAGACGGGGGTGTGTGAGGAGATATTAACTTGAGCGGAAATCGCACGTACGGTATCCGTGGCCGTCACCGAGGTTAGCTCCTTGACTGTCTCCAGAATGCTGACCCAAACATTCCGTCGAGAAACCGATGGACCTAGACAAAACAGGGCCACTTCCAGAAGGGCACGACGAAACGTTGAAAAGCACTGACTGGTAGTAGTTAATCAAACCTCCGTTATCCAAGGTACTCTGGAGGACGGCAGAGTCAGAGTAGGCGGATATGATGGCATTTATTGGCTCTCCAAGTCCCGCAGGAAATGTACCTGGCACTTCCTGCAGGTGGAAAAATCAATGATGATATAATGTCAGATTCTCGGAGACACGCCAATATGCGAAACAGTAGCGCACGGTGAGCATGCTGCCGCCTTGGTCCATCGGAATGTAGTAGCCATAATTCGTGTCCCGCTTTTCGGGTGACGGAGGTGATGAGGGAGTGGCCGAGACAAGCGTGAACATTGATAGGACAGTGATGCAAGGTAGTACGGGATAATATGTTGAGTATGAACGCGTAGAGAAAGTGGAGCGCATGGTGAATGACTAGTGGCCGTGAGTGTGGATTCGTGAGTTGTGTGAACTGTCTAGATTTACTTAAGTAGGTTGAGGTGCAGGTGAATAACTGAATGACTCAGAGAAGCCAGTACTCACAAGTAAGAAGAGGCTCGTGAAGGAGAGTGGTGTCAATATAGTACTGGTACTTAGTGCCATGGACCCTGGTTGGTATGTCTTATTTCTTCCATTCTTTCTCTCCCAGTTCGTTCCGCCTCGAGGTCAGATGTACTTACGTAACTCTATTTCGGGAAATCACTTGTCAATTTCTCCTTGTTCTCCCGCCTTGGACATACTATACTGAGAAATATACCGAAGTCGACATGCCTGCCATGCCATGCCAGGCGACGACGACAAACAACATATTGCAAGCATCTTTCCGGTCAAATGCTATGCCCGAACTGAACTAGGTTATCGTGTATTTATGGACAAGGTTTTCTCAACCCATAGTAGGCGAAGCACCACTGGCTGACAAAATTAGGATGAACACTGATCTGGGCGCTGTCAAGCGCTCGAGCACACACGACTGACTGAGTTGGCAACACTGTGTCTCTGGGCCATTCGACGCATTCTTGGGCTCTGCAACATTCTGCCCCACGAGGCCAACCCTGGGCGTTCGATTTGTGTGGCGCGGTCCTGGTGCCTACCAGAGCACAAGTTGTGCCTCCCGAGTCTGGCCTAGCCCCAAACCTCAGTGTTAGTCCAAAGTCGGACTCATCCCCAGATCTAAGGCTCTATCTTGCATCCTGCAAGATTAGAAGTCGACATTGGCTCAGGTCTACTTGCCATTGCATGGCTGGTCGTCATCCTGTCTCTGAAGCGGACGAGGTCATCTCTGGTCTAACCGTCCAAGTATATTCCCCCCTTCCGTCCGCTGTAGGTATTACCTCCAACGGACTGAAGGGAGGTGTGCAGGTTTGATCTCTGATTAACCGTATTTGGTGTGTAACACGCAACTTCATTCAACTTAACCCAGCGAATTCAGACAGGAAGTTCAAAACATAAACATTTTACCATCGCCCCACAACCTTCCCTCACAGCTTTCGCGGCACTAGGTTACTTGGCATCTTATCGAGGCATCCCCTTCTTGTAGAACAGTTCCATGCAGCCACGAACGAGCACCTCGCCAGTAAGCTATCCCCATTTGCCCAGTACGACATCGTTTGCATTCATCCTCGCAACCAATGCATTGGCAATTTGGCATGGCACCCTCCTGTTCTTCGCCCGTGGGCAGTACTCGTTTTCTTATTGAAGGTCCTTCCTGACGAGATACCAAAAGATTGCACATCACTGATGAATGGTTTCTAGTTTCTAGGAAAACAAGGGATGCCTGTGTACCTTTGATTGATGGTCGCACACTCGCACTGGGCATCACGCTGGCGCCAACTAATCGCTACATGCACGGTCATGTGGTGGGCAAGAAGCCACGGCCCAAGGTCGAGATATTCGGCCCGCGTACATTGCGTACCACGGCAGAACCAGCATTCTGTCAATGGTCTGCTGGACGTCATTGGCGCCATCGGCTTATGACCGGTAATAAACGAGATGGCTAATTCATCTTGCATCCTTTGGCGCACGGTGGACGTGAAGCGACTATCCTAGTAGTGATTCTCAATTTGCGTACAACATGATCTACATACTGACAACGAGTTCAAGAATGAACTTATGCATTTACATTATGTACTGAGCAGGAAGACCCGCGCAAAACCGGCGTCCACATCAGTGGCGGTCTTTGTGGTGGTTCTCGTGGTGGTCCTCGCGGCGGTTCTCGTGGTGGTTCTCAGAGTGGTTCTCGTAGTGGTTCTCACCTATATGTGCAATAGTCAGCATGCCGAAATTGTTCATCTACGGCGGCCAATTCCCTACCGTGTTCCTTCTTTGCCTTATAGTTATCGATAGCATCAAGACCTTTGGTTTCGACCACACGGGTGAGGAGGGCACCGCCCGCAGCAGCCCTGAGTGCAGATGTTACACCTTGCACCAGTGCAGAGAGGTGTGGACGTACAAGAGCTCCTTGGCTGTTTCGTGAGAGGTGGTCTTTCCCTGCTTCTTTTCGTGATCCTGGTAAGCTTTCATGGCCTACGAAACGGTCAGTTTGGAATCAGAAGGATGGGGGATAACAGACCGCGAAGGAAGCAGCACCAGCGAGGAGTTCATGAGAGAGCTTGGCCTCATGGGGTTGGTTGACCTTCAGAACCAGATCAGCCGTCACTCTTGAAAGATCGGTGTAGATAAGAGAATAGGTTGCGATTCCGAGTCCTGAGTCCGATTATTAGATCGGGGTACTCACCGGCGTCGATTGTTCGTGGTGGGGCATCGTGTATGGTCTTCTCGGATGGAGTTGTGGTTGTACTGAAGGAGGGATTCAGATCAAAGATGGGGCGGAGTGCTTTTATACCTTATCACTGTCTCTAGTGCCCTCTGATTGGAAATAGAGATGGTAACCACGTCGATTTTGAGCTATGCATTTCGGGTTGGACGGTGGTTTCACACTTCATCGAGTTAGGCTGTCACTGCCAACAGCACAGCTGATTCGGCATACTTGTTGGCTGCTCGAGACGGAGATTGCCGTTGTTGTTATCTTATCGCATCCTTGCGAAAGCGCTATTTTTTTTTGGTCTAATCCTGCTCAAACATGACTTTGTGGACTTTGTGCCACAATCATCGTGTTCGCGACAACCCGCATTGCAATTGAACGCCGCAACGTTGTCAAACGTTCGAGTAGTTCAAGGCTTGAACACGAACATGTTCTCTTCTCTCCCAGCTTCAGCGATCCTCGTCGATGTCATTCTTGTTTTCTTCAGAATGTCTTGGAAACGTACAGGATTGTACCCGCCTCAGTGACTGCACCCGCCCTGTTTTGGAGGCAGTGGGGGCGATGTCAGGCAATGTCACATCTACTCGCTGAAGTGCCTATATGCACTCAAGTGGGATTGGTAAGTGTTTTCAGTATCGCTATATCGCTTTTCACGAGCGGGCTGCGGTGGTTTGGTTTCAGCGCCGTGACGGTACAGCCCTACCGGGTCTGCTGGTCACCAAGGTCCGGCACACTAAAGTTTTACAGGAGTTTCCACTCAAGCATGTGGATTTGTCATTGTCTTCGTGAGATGGGCTTCGGCCTGCGGTGGTGGCAATCCGACTATCTTCTCCTTACCCGCAGTTCCCGACAGGTTGTGCCTGCGCGGCAGGTACGTTACTGACTGCGGTCATCAAGAGATGAGGTCGCAGCAGGTCGGTTAGGTCGGTGTGAACGCAGACCAACCTACCCGACCTGTCGCTTCATATTCTATGTACATTTTGGGTGACACTGCCTACCGCATCGTGGAATAAATATGAACAGCATTCAATTCGCGGGTAGGCACCATCAATCATCGAGTCACATCCGGTAAGCCTCTTGAAGACCGGGTCCATGAAGTCTAGCAAGGACCGGCCTGTCAAGGTCAGTCCATGCTGAAATATATGTTCCACTGGAACACGTCGATCCACACGTTGACAGTGTCACTCCCTCTGTCCAGCCCCAAAGTGCTGTGGCTGCGCTTGGCTGTGACGCAGTAATGGGGCTCCGGTCCAGGTGTGGTAATCTTCACATTTCTCTCGCGTGTTGAGGCTCTGGCGTTGAATTGGGATCTGTGTTTAGTGACCTCCAGGCTATGCACTCAATCTTCAAGGACCAGCCTCAAACCTCCTCAAAGTCGTAACCCCGTGTTGTGGGGTTCGCCATGCCGTCGGTTATTCTGGTTTCCGTAAGGCCGAGCTGCCGCCGATTCGTACGCTTTAAGGCGTCCAGCGTGGACGAGGCTCGATTAGCGTAAATTAGCTCTTACTCAGCCCCCAAACACACGAGGTCACACGTTCACAACGCGGGAACATTCATTACGCCGGGCTGCGCTCACTCCGGCTTTCCACGGCTTTCCGTCCTCGTCGGGGCATATGTTAAGACCACTGGTACTTGGTATGATACGACTGGTTTTTTTGGTGTTGTATCGAGGTTATTTAAATTTTATCATTGGCCGCAGGTGCAGATTTTAATGCCTTCTGTACCGTTCAAATCAAATTACATTTCGGGGGTGCTTTAGTAATGCTGAGCGCTTGAGCGCTTGAGGTGGTGCCTTTCTCACTAATTCGGTAATGCGCGGATCTGAGCTTGAAAAGCAGTGAAAAGCAGAACCTTATAAAGATACGACGAGTCACAAATTGCCCGCACTCATTCTCTTCTTCACCCACCACTTTCCGACACCTTCGAGCAGCCAAGTACTGCTCCTCAGGAGTCGAGTCACCAGCACTTCTCCAGGGATATCCGTGAGTGATTCAGTTCAGCATCTATTTCTTTGTGTGCTACGTGTGCTCTGTCTGTCGGCACCGCTGCGCGCCATCAAATTCTCCTGTATCGGTTTCTGTCTATCGACTGAAATCAGTATTCTGCGCTGCACTGCCATGGCATCTTTTAACGATCATGCGTCGACCTCGGGGTCGGCCGATCTGTCTCGTACGTCGCCTCCCGGGCACTCACGAACATCATCGGCGCGACCTTCGGGGTCACTGCCGTCTCAGTGCTCACCGAGTCATATTGAAATCATGCTGCATACGGACGCACACAATACCTACCATAGTGAGAATGCGGAGCTGATTATCTCGTCACTTGGTTCCAGAGATACCAGGCCACCCAAGTTGTCGCCTGGGCCCAACACAGCTCTTAACACGCCTCCCCACTCCGCAATTTCACATCAATACAACTCGTATACAAATCAACATGTCTTTCGCCCGCGGGAACTTGTAAATCAGGCCCCGATCTCTCCACATCCTGGTCCATCACCTAACCCCGGTCAACATGTCTCCCATAATTTCCTTGAAAGTTCTGAACTTTCAAGCTCGTCTACTCGCCATGTTGCGATAAACAATCACTCTGCACGTCCAAGGACGTCTAACCAGGTCTTCAAGAATATTTCGGATCTTGCCTCCCACTATGGGATACCCCAGTTTTTGCCAGTTGCACCTCGTACAACACCACGTAGAACGACAGACCTCGGAGAACCATCTTCATCAACACAGTTTGACAATTTCTCGTCTTCGCCTGATTTCGTAAACCTCTGTTCCAATTACTTGACCATGTTGTCTCAAAACCCCGGCGAGAATGGCGCCGATGAGGTCCGCGTGGCGGACACGGCGCCTGTAACAGCCGTCCCTGAAGTGTCGGATGCTGATGCCATCCAGTCACTGATGGACGTGTTGAAGGGTGAGTCATGCGCCAGTGCTACTTTAAGGTTGCTAAGTTTATATTTCGCCACAGCCACGCCAGAGCTTCAGATGTCCAACGATCTGAACGAGTACCTGACGTCGCCCCTAATTGATTCCCCCTTCGACGATGACTTGCTCACCACCCCTGCCATCGGTTCCGCCGACATGCATGCGGATATCTTGACCAGTCCTTTGATTGGCGATTTCGGTGGTGACTCATTCGGCGAGTTCCCATCGCTGTTTGACGAGCTCAATGACGCTCTTTATCAATCCTCCAAGTCGCAAAATGAGCACCCCGTCCTTTCCCAGCAACTAAACCTTGACGCTATGTATCGGTTAGAGTCGCCCAGCACTCCTTTCTTGGATTCGTCCGCCTCTCCGTTGTTCGAAACAAGCGTACAGACATCGGATTACCCTTCGTTCACTAGGCGGAAGTCAACCGCGACTGGCACTCGGAAGAATGCCACGCCTGAGTCGCTTGTCCCAGTTGACGCTCCTACGCAACCCCGCAAATATCTTACGGCTTCTGCTACCTCCCGCAAGGAACTTCCTGCGGTCTTCGCTCGCAAGCGTACTCGCGTGGCTGCCTTTGGCGACGAGGAAGATCAGCTTGGCGAGGATGTTGTGATCTCCCCTACAATGTCCGAGCAGGAGCAGATTGAGGCGAAGCGGCGGCAGAACACGGTCGCTGCCCGCCGTAGCCGCAAGCGCAAGTTGGAGTACCAGAGGGGACTTGAGGAGAACATTGAACGGTACAAGAGAGAGAGCGAGATCTGGAAGCAGCGGGCGATGACATGTCAAGCCCTACTGCGCAGCCATCGCATTGACTGTCCCGACTTTCCAGATCCATGATCGTCCTTCATTTTACTCTCTGGCTTGTCGACGTTTGTGCTCTGTATTCCCTCTATACCCGCTCTCCATATACGCTTTCTTTTGATTTCAGATGATCTTTGCATAATTCCAGCCTTGGCAATCTGGCTGTGACCTTCGATGCTCTGTGTATACTTACGTTCATCATTATTCCCCCCTATTCACTGGCTAGGAGCATCGTCGTATCCCCCATCCCGTCTTCCTTTCGCCCCTGTCCTTCAAATCCTTCTTGAATCCCTCCACATTCCATAGTCACAACCCACTTCCATATGCCTCGAGACCCTATGCTGTCTGTCTCTGTAGACTTGCAACTTAAAATTGTCCTTTGAAGAACGTTCAAACGTCGCGGTGTAGTTGTTTGTGTGCAGCTTATGGGTGTGAGTGAACGGGAGTGAACTGGTTGCGAAATTCGCTAGAAATCGGTGTAAATACGTGAGCTCGGTTGAGCTTAAATAAACAAAAGGCTGTCAATCAAAAACTCTCAGGAAACAACTCAGCACCGCCTTTCGACGCAGTCACGAACGACTACCGGACACTGTCACTTGTCAAGTGCTCCGGTTGCCCAAGGCTCATATCAAAAACTCCGCACATCCGCAGCCATTCCGCGTGGGCACCGTTCGGCGTTCTCTACCTCTGTTGACTTGGGCCGCGAGCCTCGTGGTCGTAAGACAACCATCACTCCTGGCTACTCCATGTTTCCGACATCACCAAGGAGCAGTACCTACGAGCGTCTTGAAGGCGGGATGGGCCCTGGCCGGGCGAGCAGGAAGGTCGCATGGAAAAAGATAGCGGCTGGTTGTGCGGTACTCATAGGGCTTGTTTGGTTTTTCAGCCCTCGCAGTGCCTACTTGACTGGTGCGTTCTTTTGGTAAATGGAGTGCATGGAAGCCAGTGAAGGACGTGCTACCCCTTAGATCTTCCAACACCTGGGCTAGAGGATATATACCCGCCACAAGGAATGATACCCCCCACGGCGAAACCTGTAGGGTCCCCAGACGACGAGGTACAACCCTCGACAACTCCTTCCCCTTCCTCTTCCCCTTCCCAAAACCCCATCCCTACGTCCCCTGAAACCGACCCCGATGCACTCAAAACGGTCCACTGCACCACGCCTCATTCTCCCAACTCACCCATCGTGCAATACGCACTCATGATCGACGCTGGGTCGACAGGTTCTCGTATCCACATCTACAAGTTCAACAACTGTGGCCCCTCGCCGTCTTTTGAATACGAAGTGTTCAAGATGACTCAGCCTGGGCTTTCAGAATATGCAAAGTCCCCACAAGGTGCTGCTAAAAGCTTGGACGTCCTCCTTGACGAAGCGATGCGCGTCGTCCCCGAGTCTTTAAGGATGTGTACACCGGTGGCTGTGAAGGCTACTGCTGGACTGAGACTCCTCGGTCAGCAAGAAAGCGCAGACATCTTACTCGCGGTGGAGAAGCACCTCATCGACGACTACCCATTCCCTCTACCCGAAAAAGACAGTGTGGTGATCATGGACGGGAAAGACGAGGGTGTCTATGCGTGGATCACTGTGAACTACTTGCTGGACACGATTCGTGCTGATTCGCCGAAAGACTCTGCGACGTATGCCGTCCTCGATCTTGGTGGTGGTTCGACGCAGATCGTGTTTGAGCCGGAGAGGGGAGATGAAAAGGCGGATTCGGTGCTCAAGGATGGGGAACACAAGTATGAACTCGAATTTGGGGGTGCTACGAGGCTGTTGTATCAGCATTCGTATCTTGGGTATGGGTTGAACAGCGCACGGAAGAGCGTACACCGTCTCGTGGACTTCCTTGACTCGCTGAGGACATCTCCGGACGACGATGGCCGGTCGCCACGAGTACCTAACCCTTGTCTCGCTCAGGGGACCACGAAGGAGGTAAAGATTACTCCGAGCAATGGGGAGGGGAACAGGACGGTGTTGATGGCTGGCGAGGATATCGGGAGCTTTGAGGCATGCAACCGAATTTTGGAATTGGTCATGGCCAAGGATGCGTGAGTACGAGTTTATTTACATTGCTTGTCATCGTCTCGATTGATCATACATGCTCAGGATCTGCGAGGTCAAACCGTGTTCTTTCAATGGTGTCTACCAACCATCACTACTGGACGCTTTCCCCACCGGAAAGATTTTGCTCCTTTCGTATTTCTATGACCGACTGACACCCTTAATACCTCAACCACCCAATGGCGTACAACCGCAGCTCGGGATATCTACCATATCCACGATCGCACGTCAAGTTTGCGCGGGACGCGGTAGCTGGGTACAACACTGGGGTGCCGATCCCAGTGTGCTGGAAGAGCTCGAGGACCGACCAGAGTGGTGTCTTGACCTGACGTTCATGCATGCCTTGTTGGGACTTGGGTACGAGTTCGCTGATTCGCGGAATGTCGAGCTAGGGAAGAGGATTGAAGGGACGGAGTTGGGTTGGTGTTTGGGTGCGGCGATTGCGATGGTTGGTGGGGAGTTGCGGTGTCGCTTGTGAACGGGATCCGATATATATACCGGTGAGTCCGATGTCGGAGGATTCGAGTAATATGATGATGTATATATATGTATGGAGTAGCAAAGTCGAGTTTCCAGTCATCCGGGTCCGACGCTGTCCGATGGCGTTTTGAGGCCTTGCAATCATTCACCACTGGTAATCTGCGTGAATGCATTATACATCGAGGTTCGAAGCCCAGGTGACGTGTGCCGACTGGCCGTGCGATCAGAGTCGGATCAATTGGTGTGTCATAGTGATTTGTCATGAGAGGTTCATTCGCTTGACACTCAACCGTAATGGACCTCTAAAGCTTGTTGTTCTGCAGACTGCGCCGGGCGTACCACGCCGGTGGTGGCATCAACGTGCACATAAAGCCGCCTAGTTCTCATCTTTGTAGGACATACTCTTCTCACCTACATACCCACCATGGAATCACTTCCTGACACCACCACAGTCTTAATCGTAGGTGCTGGTCCAACAGGCCTCGCCGCCGCTCTCTCTCTCCTCCATCATGGTTTTCGTGATTTCGTTATCGTAGACGCCGTCCTACAGGGAGAGAATACATCCCGTGCCCTTGTAGTTCACGCTGCTACTTTGGAGGTAAGGCCTCTTGCTTATTCGTTACGCTTGTCAGATCTGAGCGCTATGCAGGCTCTCGACACCATAGACTGCGGGCATGACCTCGTTTCACAGGGTACGAAAGCTGCTAGCTTCGTCATAGGGTCTCGGTCTGAGGTCCTGGTCAAACCCCACATCGCGAGTCTCAAATCATACACTCGACACCCCTACGCCCTTGTTGTCCCTCAAAACATCACTGAACATGTACTCGGGGCGAAGCTTGCCAGTTTGGGTGTCATAGTTCATCGACCCCTCAAAGTCGTCGGCTTGAAGCGCAACGAAGAGAACTCCCACCTCAGTGATGTCACTTTTGAGGATGGTAGAGTGATCTCAGCGAAATATGTAGTTGGTGCGGACGGCGCGCGCTCTGTAGTACGTCCTCTTCATAATCTTTGCCATCACATCACATCCTAATTCTTACAGATTCGTACAGCGGCTGGCATCGGTTTCTCCGATCCAAAGAGCGGTGCTCGGGATCATGAGACCACCAACCTCTCTCAGATGATTCTTGCCGATGTCACTCTCGATGGAGCAAACATCGACAACTTTGCTTTCAGAGGCACCATGTCCTCGGACAGTTTCTTTATATGCGTCCCTTTACCCTTTTCGTTCAACGAATACCTCGCAGCCAATGGCCAAGCCGATGTCACTGACAGACTGTGCCGAATTGGTTGCGGTGTACCTATGGAAGATGGCGAAATTCCACATGCACCCTCCAAGGAATATCTTCAGAAACTCATTGATAGATTCGGACCATACGACCTGTCGTCCGACCCGTCTGTGAATCCCAACCCCAAACCAGCATGTATCAAAGATGTCGTCTGGTCTACTCGTTTTCGCAACCGTTCTGCCATCGCTGACACAGCGTTCACTCGCCTTGCGGGCGAGGATGGAGGGGCTATCGTCCTCATTGGGGACGCTGCTCACATTCATTCGCCGGCTGGTGGGCAGGGGATGAACCTAGGTTTACGGGATGCCGTCTTCCTAGGCGAGGCACTCACGAAGCACATCAACGCTGCTGAATCCAAACCGCTCACCGAAGCCGATTCGATCCTGAGCGAGTTCGCAACGATTCGGCATGCACGTGCGCTCGAGGTTATTGGATTGACGAAAACGCTTCTCTCGGTCGCGGGGATGAAGTACCAAGAGAGAATATGTTGGTGGTTCCCGATTAGCTCTGCCAAGGCTAGGGATTGGGCTATATGGTCTGTGGGGTGGATTCCTTTTGTGCAGAAGAGGATGGCCTGGCAACTTAGTGGGCTGGGTCGACGGTAGGGTTTTCAATTTCGGAGTCTGTAGTACGATAATTCCCTGGGATTTTGCGAACGTCTATCTTCGTCAACACTCCATGTGTATTGTGTAGGCTAACTTATGTACACGACCCTACTCACCGCTTTCCTGGTTTACCTTGAAGTCCGTCTGCTATCTGAACACTTGCCAAAGCCAAAAGTATGTATTCCGAGTCATTTCAATCGCCCATACCATGGAAGGCTGCAGGGAGACAGAGTTCCGACTCGGAATGAACGTTGAGCGCCACGACTCACGTCCATTACTCTGCCCAGAGTCGATCACTAGACCACCAGGATTCCGGTGGACCCATGTTTCACACGATCCCCCCCACTGAGTTCCAACAATACGTAGAGAGGAACTTGAAGATGGTTATCTCTCTCTCGTAACCTGATCCCACCGATATCACAACGCTGGTACCAGAGCCATCGGAGCGGCCCTGGTATGTACCTGATCCAATGATATGTGCTCGTGACTTCCGGAATCATTGACTTCTTGGTTGGCTGTGTGAATCGAGGGCACCGGAAAGTTCGAAAGTCCGTCCCGTTCGTCCCGTTCGTCGACGGACTTTCGAACTTTCCGGATTCTTGTGTGAATCGATGTTCTCAGACACAGGATTCAAACCACTCAAAGGCAGCCGACTTGAAGTTCCCAACGGGCTCAACCCGTCTTCCGAGTCTGCCCCCACCGTGTCCAAGGAACGGCTTTCTTCTATCAGTCTACACAAATCCTCGCGTAGCGCGATAGACGAGATTGACTACCTCATCAAGGTGAGTAGCCCAAACCAAGTTTAACCAACTCTGCCTTGTTGACACCTCACGTTGAACTGTAGTACCTCGGTTAACTCGGAGCACCCTGCTACGATGAACCCACCAGATCATAACTCAACTGCGGATCCAAATGTAAGGTCGATTTATCTGCTTCACTTGCATGACGCTCATGACAGACGACCTAGTCTAAATCTCAAACTTTCGAGGGTCTCTTGGCTCTCGGAGATGAGCAGTACAGTCTGTATCAACAACGTTCTGAAACCGCGGCTCTGGACCTCGCGATAAATCTTTACCGTGCTGCCTTCGAGCTTGGACCACCACCAGACTCTACCGTTGATTGTGTACACCCGTTCTTTCGCCTTTATTACGCACTTTTGTTGCGCCCGCATTCGCAAGGCGATTACGGCGACGATTCTGTCGCGGACAGCTACCTCGGAAAGGCGCTCGAGTTTAGTTCGCCTGAACATCAATTACGCCCAATCTTGTTGACTCTCCGAGCAACATCGTACAACAAACGCTACAACCGTACCAACGATGTAGCAGACCTTAACCTGGCAATTGGAACATATCAACTCGCAAAGGAGACCTGTCCCGAAGACCACCCTCAACGCGCACATCTGCTGCTGCAGTACGCTCTCGCTCTCCAGACAAGATATACCACACTGAAAGATGCGGGTGACCTTGATCTATCCATCCAGCACTTCCAATCAGCGCTGGAGATTTGTCCTGGCGATTTGGCCATAACCGCTCGGAGGTCTCTGGCGCTTGTCCTCGGTCTTCGATACAGGCTACGGCATGATGACAAGGATCTCAATGATGCAATCCAGTCTTATGCGTCGATCATCGACCTACCACCACAAGACCAAGTGGTCCCTCTCTTCACACCCATGGGGTATGCACAAGCCCTACGCATGCGCTTCCATCGCAGAGGTCTCGTCGACGACCTCAACCTTGCGATACACTATTTTGACCTTGTCGTCAGAGGATGTCCTCCCGGTCACGAACATCACACGTTGGCGCTGGTGTTCCATGCGGAGCTTCTCATTATCCGTTCACAACAAAGAGAGTCTCTGGAGGACATCGAAACAGCCATCAATTACTTTCGCACGGGAATAGATGTCCGTGACAAAGAAGACATTTCCCGTTCTTATCTACTAGGCTCCCTCGGATTTTCCCTGTTTACTCGTTTTCTACTCTGCGGTGATGCTATCGACTTGGAACACGCGATAGAAAATTGTTATGATGCTGTTTCATCACAACCATCTGGAAATGATGAAGCAGCCTCCATCAATATCAACTACCTCGCTATCACTCTTTTTACTCGTTACCAACTGCAAGGTGATAAGGCTGATGCTCATCGTGCCAGGTCGTATTTTCAACAAGCATTGGACCTATGTCCCCCGGGTCACATCCACCGTCCTGACGTTCTCAACAACTACGCTCGTCTTCTAGGCAGGCTATCGAAGGAGGGGGTTTCCGACCCAGTTGATCTCGAGCTTTGCATCAGATATTTCTACGAAGCCCTTGAACATTGCTACGAACCAGCTCGATCCTTGATCCTCAACCACCTCGCCCTGGTGCTCATTTTCCGCTTCTCACGGGAGGGCGACCCTTCTGACCTCGACATCGCTTCTTCGCTCTGTCAAACTGCGCTGGAGTTGCGACCAGAGGGCCACCCACACCGGCCGACGACTTTCTTGACCCAAGCAAAAACCGTTATCGAACGGCTTATTTTAAGGTGCACCGTCGTAGACATCGAGATAGCGCTGGACACTCTTCATGCTGCCCGAGAAACATTCCCTCCCGGCCACCCCCTTCTTAACGAGACGTCCAAGGAACTGTCTTCTGTATATTTCATGCGGCACTCTGTCACCAAGCGCAGTAGTGACCTAGAGGAAGCATTCAAATACAGGATATTAGCCACAGAGCAATCAAGCGGAGGGTCGCGGTCGCGGTTCGAAGCAGCGATGAAATGGGTAGAAGATGCTGAAAAGTTCAGCCATCCCTCCGTCCTACAAGCTTACAAGTCTGCCATACACCTACTAGACCTCCATCTCGTCCTTAAACCATCAGTGGACCTACGACACGATATCGTTAAGAGGGAAGCGTTGTCACTCTGTGCGGATGCTACCTCCTGTGCACTCAGACAGCACGACGTCATTGGTGCGGTGGAGATGTTCGAGCAGAGTCGGGGTCTGTTTTGGACCCATGTTTCTCGCTTGCGAATGCCACTCGATAAATTGCGAGCTAGTGGACAAGGCAACGGGGATCTCGCAGACAAATTCGAGAACCTTAGCCGCCAGCTCGACATGCCCATGACTGCAGGTGACGATAACCAGGAAGCTCAGAGATATAGGCGCGTTCAGAGGGAATGGAATGCTATCGTGGACAGGATACGGGACGTCGATGACTTCAGTAACTTTCTTCTGCCTCCTTCCTATAATGACCTCCGCGCTGCCGCTATTGGGGGTCCGATAATCATCCTCAATGCCAGTCGACACTCCTGTGACGCGATCATCGTGCTAGCACACGACGCCCCAATCCACATTTCCTTCCCAGAAAACACCTTTCCAAAGGTTCTCGCCATGTCGAAGCAGCTCGAGAACCTACTGCGCCTTATGCGCTGGAACGACCCCAGGGATGAGGAGGGGAGGCAAAAGAATGAGAGGACCCTGGCCGGCCTGTTGCGTCGCCTGTGGGATACTGTCGTTTGTGATGTGGTTCGCGGTCTGGAACCACACGTCCCCCGAAATTCGCGCATTTGGTGGTGTCCCACTGGCCCATTCACCTCACTCCCGCTGCATGCTGCTGCTCCGTATCGCAGGGGCGAGCCCGGGCTGTCGGATCTCTACGTTTCTTCATACACCCCAACTCTTTCCGCCCTTATTCGAAGCCGGAATAAGGTGCACACACTCAAAGGTGCTCCTTTCAGCTTCGTGTCCATCGGACAACCGAAGTCGGATGGCTACGACGAGCTACCCACCGTTCGCAAAGAACTCGACTTGATCCATGAACTTGTCCCCGAAACGATTCCGTTGACAACGCTTTGCGATGAGACCGCTACGTGTGACGCAGCTCTGACTGCCTTGAGCACACACACCTTTGCCCACCTTGCGTGTCACGGGCAGCAGGTACCCGGTCAGCCATTCAAGTCCCACTTTGCTATGCACGACGGGCATCTCTCGCTACTTGACATCATCCACAGTAATCTGGGTCCCAAAACTGAATTCGCCTTTTTATCAGCATGCCAGACCGCGACAGGCGACAGCGATGCCCCCGATGAAGTTATCCACCTTGCCGCCGCCTTGCAGTTTGCGGGCGTTCGCAATGTCGTTGGGACTATGCGGTCTGTGGAAGATTCGGTTGTGGTTCATATTGTAGGGGCATTTTATCGGGGTATGATAGGGGATGACGGGGAATTTGATCCATCCCGTGCTGCGCGGGCACTCGGAGGAGCTATCAAGGGTACCAGGGGTAAGGTTCCTCTGGACCAAAGGATTGTTTTCATTCATATTGGAGTGTAAATCGCGTAGTATTTTGCGTCGACCAAGTCAGCTGCAGGCGTCAGGCGGTCAGAAGTGACCTAGCACAATTAATAGCTGCATCCTTCTTCGAGTGTTTGCAAACAATCTCCAATCCAATTCACAATCGTCATTATAATTCTTGCCAGTGAGGTAACAATTTGATACCTCCACACTGTTTGGTAAATAAATATCGCCCTTGGCAACTTTTGATTATTCCACAGGCAAAGATAGACAACAACCGCGAGCATCATTGACGGCTTCTCGACGCGACTCTTTTGCTTTTTCCTGGTCGTTTACTTCCAGCCATACCACCTCGGCCTCTGGCCCCTGTCTGTCCTCGGCCTCGGCCTCGGCCAGCTCTTCCTCCTCTGCCGGGCCCCGAATCAAAGTCGTCAGTAGAAGATTTGGTGTTCTGCTTCGATCGACGACCCTTCCCACCGAAACCAAACTTGGCGTCTCGCGTGCTGCGGGACACAAATTTTCCTCCACGCCCCCTCGCACGCTTGGCTGCAGGACCATCAGAAACGGCGTCCTCGACGGCGATGTCGAAGGCTTCCCCGTCAGCCTCGGCGTTATCAAGGGCGCCTTTACGTTCTAAAGATCAGATTAGTGAGCTACTATCAAGGAATTTTAGACCATCGCATCCTACTTCGTTTGAGTGATTTGAGTCGCTCTTCTGCCTCCTTCTTTCCTTTCTCTCTGTCGCGCTGCTTTTCGAGTTGTACTTGTTTACCGAACTTCTTGGCTTGTCGTTCCTTCCTCTTCTCTTCACTCTTTTTTATTCCAGCACGCTCGTCGAGTAACCGGGAGCGGATCCGCTCCATGTGCGCGTCGGACTTGACCATCTCAGCAAAGTAATCGGAGGGACGTGTGAAGGGGAGGGATTGGGATGCAGCGAGCGTGCGTGCACGATCAGCAGAGTATAAAGCTTGTTTGTAGCTAGGGGGAAATGACGCTCATTAGCGAAGAAGGAAGTCTGGTGGAGGTAAACCTCACAAGGCAAGTTCGCGGTTCAGGTCATCATCGACATCAACCTCGATCGTTTGTGGGAAGGAGACGACTAGCGTTTCTGTCCATGGTAACGAAGGGTTGAGCTGAATCGTTTCGCGTATGCGACGGAGGGCGTCCTGTGGGGAGATGGAGTGATTGTGTTTAATTGGGACATTGGCGAAAAAGTTTGTTAACGCACCGTGTTGTCGACCTCGACTTTTCGTTTTGGTATGGCATCCTCATCGAGGATCCCTTCCTCAATGTTGTCTAGGGCAATCCCCTCCTCCTCCTCACTGTCTCCTTCCTCTCCGCCTTCCTCGTCGCTCTCTTCCTGCTCACCACTCTCAGCCTCGTTGTCACTCTCACTCCCACTCTCGCCACTCATGCTCTCTCCCTCAAGAATGCTTTCCTCCTCGCTTCCCACTTCCTCATCATCGCTTGCATCACCCTCGTCCTCGTCCTCGTCGTCCCCTCCCAGCGACCTTAACTGGTCTTGATCAAACTCGTTCAACCCATCCTCCCCTAATAGTTTGAATAGCTTTTCCATTCCCGTGGAGTCTACGCCTTCGCTCTCTGCGGATGCATCGCTGGTGTGGCCATCGGTGCTTTCTGCTCCATCGGTTCCGTTCAACGCGTCCTTCGGTGCCTCTGGGGCTGATGGTTCCGGTTTTGCGAGCTTCCCCACCGATTTTGTCCGAGTTGAAGACACCTTCTTCTTGTCTTCTTTTGATGCTGTAGTCGCCTTGGCTTTTGAGTTTTTGCCCATCGCTGTGTCGTTTGCCAGGTCGCTGCCTTCGACAGCCAACTGGGTCGAAAAATGCAGCAAACCTAATTGGTGTGGGCCGTGTGGCTAAGGCCTGATAAGGAAATAACCGAAATATTTTCCTCCGCCATCGTTCCTGGTGTTCAGCTCTTCCTTCACTCCTTGTCTGCTTTATTTTTCTGTGGAGCCTTCGTATATCACAATGGTAAGGGTCTCTTTATAACTATCATCACTCTTGACCGCCTGGTGTTGACGCCACGATCGTATCCAGCGACCAATCCTGTTACAAGGCAAGCGCTACCCTCATCACTCTTGATAGCCTGCTCAAGCAGATCCTAGGCCACGAGCGCTCTCTTACACAGATAAAATTCAATGCAGAGGGAGATCTACTTTTCTCATGCTCAAAAGACCACATCATCAATGTCTGGTTCTCCCATAACGGCGAGCGGCTTGGGACATACGACGGTCACAACGGTACAGTATGGACGATAGACGTTGACTGTACGTTTCAACTCGTGTATCATCCTGGAGGCATTGGAGACTCACTCTGAAATGGATTTGGACGGCGGACAGCACAGTCAAGATTCCTCGTTTCTGGTTCAGCAGACAATCAGCTTCGTCTCTGGAATGTCGCGAACGGCAAATGTTTGTACGTTTGGGAGTTCCCAACAGCCGTTAAACGGGTAGCGTTTAGCGATGACGACGAGAGCATCGTATGCATCACCGAACAACGCATGGGACACCAGGGCGCGATACGCGTTTTCAAAATAAACCGAGAGGGTGACGGGACAGACCGTTCGTTTTATTTCATACATTCCTGCATCTGCATATATCGTCTAACCTACATCATCTCTCTTCTTCCTCTTCCAGAACCGAGCGAACCAGAATATATGTTCAACCCCGTCGGCTCAAAAGCAACTGTCTGCGCATTTACTTACACCCCAAACCTCATCCTTACCGGGCACGAATCCGGAAAAGTAGCTCTTTTCGATGTCGTCACTGGGACGGAGGTAGAAAACAACGAGCGCGCGCATATGGACACGGTCACAGATCTCCAGCTGTCCCCAGATCGGAGTTATTTCTTGACGAGCAGCAAGGATAAGACGGCACGCGTCAGCCTTGGCAGTTTGCTTGCAGTGCTACGTTCCTACTAATTTCCATTCATTTCTAAAGCTACACGACACCAAAACTCTACGAGTACTCAAGACGTACACCACAGAGACACCGCTCAATAGCGCATCACTTGCACCAAACCGGCCCTATGTGAGCATGATTATGTCGCACTCACAAAGCTTCGTCCTCACGAATTGAATTATATTCCAGGTCCTTCTCGGTGGAGGACAGGAGGCTATGCAGGTCACCACCACGTCCTTGCGCCAAGGCAAGTTCGAGACTCGTTTTTGGCACAAGGTGTTGGAAGAGGAAGTTGGGCGGGTGAAGGGCCATTTCGGACCTATCAACACGTACGCAATCCCTTGACAATGGAAAACAGCTACTCATACTTCTGTTTAGCATCGCAGTGCATCCTGTGGGAACTTGTTATGCTTCTGGAGGAGAAGACGGTTTCGTACGGGTGCATCACTTTGACGAATCCTACTTCCGGGCCAAGCCATATGGAGACTTGGACATCGAGGATTGAAATGTGTTTTTAGGAGCTACGAGAGGAATGTATCATTGATTCTTCTAATTCAAGGAGGTGTAAGCTATGAGGTTTGTGAGATATAATACAGACATAAGTAAGCAAGGAGTATTAAGTAAACGCCAAATCCCGGACCTATCCTCATCCTACACGCCTACGTGTACAAATGCAATCCTCTGCGCCAATGGCACTCCACTCTCAACCATCTTCAGCGCCTCGTTCAGCGTTCGTGCAGCGTTCGTATGATGCATCAAACCCCCTGTCTTTGGGACAATACCCTCGTAGAAGGCAGAAACCACGCGCCGCATGACTTCTTCATCAACAGGCCACAAAGTACCCACAACGCTCCTCACGCCCGAATACTGCAACGAAGCAGCCAGATGCATCGCTTCATCAGGTGGAGTGGCGTCCTCTCTGTTAGTTCGAGATGACACGAATGCAAAGTCTGCCTGCGGACGTGCTTTGGCGATGTCGTAGATCTTGATGTCACCTTCCCGTGTCGCGAAACTAGATTTGAACGGCCGGGTGTAATCAAGCGAAGCAGGACATGCTAGGTGAAGCCATGACCGCTCTCTGAATGCTCCTAGAACGGACGCTGTGGTCACTTCGTCACCCTCTACACGCCTAAAAGGCACGGTGGGTGGTAGGCGGTTGCGGAGTATGCCCAGGTGGTGGCAAGTCTCGTCAGACACTGGATGACCGATCGCGATGATCGTTGGCGCCGTGGGAGCACTGGGAGATATACCCTTTGACCTTTTGGTCTTGAAAAGGCTAGGAACGATGGAGGTGCGACGTGACTGCGAGGGAGTTGCCGAGGTCCTGGCTCGCACGAGCGACTGTAGCGTAGGAGTGTATGACGAGACGTACACTTGCGATAAGCTCGGCTCGCCTGTTCTATATGGTCCTGCAGCGTGCAGAGGAATGGACGCGAACTTGCCGGTGGGACACCACCACAGTCGGGAGCCCCTGGTGACGCGTGTTGTCAGATGTTGGATAATGGGGTATACGACTTGATCCCAGAGGTCCGATAAAAAATCTTTGAGGAGAGCTTCTCGTTCGTCATCACATGAAGTAACGTCCCTCGTGAGCTCTTGAACCCGTGTCGCCATACGCGAGACGTCCCTGAGCGTTATTTGGGGAAGAGCGACGTGAATGGGAAGTGCAGTGTGCATCACGATGACAGCGTCACAAGCATACTGACTAGCGTTGACAATGATGACTGGACCCTCTATCGCTGCCTTTGCGAGCTCTGAAAAAGGCGGAGGCCTGAGGAAGGATTTGAAGCCTTCTATGCGCCTGATTTGTTCCAATATTGCATCCCTTTCCTTGAGCAACACCTTGAAATCCTTTGAAAACTTTGAGGGAATTCTTGGGACGCGTTCAAGCTGGAAGCTGAGGCGCTCGAAGTCGTTTGCTAAGGTGGTACCATGTTCGCCTGTGAACCGCAGATCATCCAATGGTGTCATGACCCGCACAAAGTGGGACCATAGGATTGACCGACCACCTTCGACGGCCTCGACGGCTTCTATGGGCTCCTGGAAACGCAAGGCGCAAGTGGCTGCGTCGAAGGACAGGTTAGCAACATATTTCCTCACAAAACACTGCTGGAGTTCCGGAGAGCGCATTGCCAAGATATGACGATTGAGTAGACGCATCACTGTCCGGTACACGTCCACAGCCGAGGAGTGACCATAAGTTTCTGCGTCTTCAACCCACTGGAGTGATGCACGGAAAGCGGGCCATGAAGAGCCACTGGCAAAGCTGAGGCTAAGTTCGTGGTGACCGAAAGCTTCCTTGAGATCAGAGGGCCGATGCCCGATGAGAAATCGGAGGTAAAACGCCGATGCCAACTCAGCGTAGACGCCCAAAGTTAGAAGATGACCGAGGGTGCAGAAGTCTTTGGCTGTGCGGAGATGTTGGAATATTGGCTCGATGTCCTTTGAATCTTCCCAGGGAAGGTGTCTTGCCTTCAAGATACGGGCAAGCAGCAGATCACATGCCGCACGTGCTGGATCAGACGGAGACCGCATACTCAGGGAGGTGCTGCAGTGTAGATACGCCTGATCGAGATCAAACTCGTCCCCTCGCTCCTCAAAGCGTGACAGAAGGGCACCAGCAAGTGCAAGGTACGTTGGCGCTCGTTTTGGGTGTCCAGGAGGTAGCAAATCGAGGGCTTCGCGAGCATAAGAAATGGACCTGTCCAGGTCAGTGGTCTCACCATAGAGTTTGAAACGCGTTTCCAGACTGGTCGCCATGTTGTTTAGGATGAGTGCGCAATGGGGATGATGTGGGGGGGCCGTGAGCAGTGCTTCGTTGTAGAGCTTTATGGCGGTGCTGAGGTCTGTGGGATCGCCCATTTGCTCGAAGCGAAGGTCAAGGCAAGTGGCAAACGCCTCGAGAGATATAACACGACGAGTTGGATCACCGGAATGAAGTTCCAGGGCAAGAGAATGCTTCTCAATGGCCTCCTCCAGATCACGTAGGTTTCCCAGTTTTGTCAAGCGTAGGAATAAGGCGCTCCCTAGATTATCCAGGAGCATTCCCTCATCCTTATGACCGAGCGGGAGAAGTTTGAGAGCGGCGCGGTAATGCCCCACGGCGAGCTCCAGATCAAGTAGATCCGCTCGTTGCCTATGTCGCATGACAAGCGCATCCGCAATGTCATTAAGCGCCAAGTACCGACGACGATCCCCAGGAGGACGGAGTTCCAATGCGGATTGGAAGTGTTTTATGGCTGTTTCAAGGTCTGTAACATCTCCACGGCGCTCAAAGCGTCTCATAAGCGCAGTGGAAAGTCCTGAAAGGATGAGGGGATGATCTACATGCCCTTCTTTTAGATTATCAAGTGCGAGGCATGAATATTCGACGCAAAGATCGAGATCTGCAAGATCATTGTCGAGGTTGAAGCGAGACAGGAGGGCATTGGCAAGGTTATAGTATGACGTGGATTTATTGTCTGGGAAACAGGCGTCCACAACAGCGCGATATTGGCTGATCGCCTGGTCGAGATCTGAAACGTCTCCGCAGTGCTCAAAGCGGGTAAACAGAGCACTGGCATAGTTCATTAGAGGTATCGGGCGGGCGGGGTCACATGGAGGGAGCACGGAGAGCGCGGTCTTGAAGTGTTTGAGGGCCAGTTCAATGTCCTTCTGCACACGAAGCTGGCCATACCGAGCGAGAAGTGCTGTAGCAAAGTTGGACAAAGCGTTGGCCCGTCCAGGATGACCAGAAGGGCGAAGGTCCAGTGCAGCGAGGTGACATTCGATTGAGTGGTCAAGGTCAGCTATGTCACCGTGACACTGAAAGCGGATGGAAAGCAGGTTGGCAAGGTTTCCGAGTAGTTTGCTCTGTGCATCGTCGGATAGACCTGGGGTTGACTTTGCTAGTGTGAGTGCGGAGCGGTAGTGAACGATAGAAAGGCTGAGGTCCGAAATGTTTCCTTGCGCTTCATAGCGCGCGTACAGGCTATCAGCAAGGGGAACGAGCTGGTTGAAATCCTGTCGCTCTTCAGGGAATAATTCAGCAGTACTGTGAGCGAGCCACTCACACCCATCCCAGCCGCACTGGCAAAGTCAAAACGACTAATTTCAAGGTCGGGCGGTTTCTAGAGTTCAACCTGAGTCGCGTACGCAAGCAGGGCAGATCCTTGCTGGGGACAGACATTAAAAGGTCCTCCCATATATTTCAACCAACTTGCCGGAGACATTGATCTGATGCGAGTCAACGCCTACGACTTATGTAACGGCAGCACCAGTGACAGTACTTAGTGTGACACGCTGGCGGCTTGGTTGCAGCCAGCGAAAAGCGGAAGCATCAGCATCGAGCCATAGATCTGCAACGATGTTCTCAAGATGATTTTCCATCATATCAGGCCATCCAAATTGAAATACTGACATTCCAGCACCTGCCTGCAACTTGTGATAGTGTTATGACCAGGCGGGCAGCGTACTCACCATTTCTGATATCTCAGGCTGGGGTGATCATATCCCTTGATGGCGGCGGCAACATTTTGGCAAGTTTTGTGGGAACCTCGATCGATCGTGTGAACTTGTTTGGAGGTAGGGAAAGAATATGTCGGAGGAGTGTCAAAACTTTGGCACATCATGATTGGCATGATGATGCAGATGCCGGCTGGCAGGAGGATACCTCAACCGAATCTTGCGCACAAATGTCGATCAGTCAAACTGCCCAATTGAATCATTACAATCGCAAGCCTCTCAGTGGGAAATCGACTCTAAGCGGCTCTAATAACTCACCTTGTACCATGCCAAAACGGGTCCAACTTCTACTCATATATTTCCAGGGTTTTTAAAAAAAAAAATCGGTTTATTGATGTAATCGGGGCGCCATAGCACGAACCATCTTTCCGAGTTGCTGCGAACCAACTTGAAGAGGTGTGGTGAGAGACCTCGTGAGTATGTAACAAGTCCATTCAATCAAGCTGCCATTACGGTCTAAAATCACCTTCGCACGTTTGTGACGATCAATTAACGTAATGGCCAACGGCGGCGGCCGTCACTGATGTTCTTGTCTTGAGTCGCATGAGCTGGAGAGTGAGTTAGATCTCGAGATCCCATGATCTTGTCAAGGTGAACGCATCTGGATCCTACAAGATATTCGTTGTGAATTCGTACAGCATCCATATTCGGACCCAGCGCGGCGGCGTGCCCAAGTTAGCGGGAGCGTCAAACGCCCGGGAACAGACGCATACATGGACCTACTATATTGGACTCTGGGATTGGTGCCTCCGCGCACCGCTACGATCCTGTACACATATATAAGGTCAGGAAGAGGTGAGGTTCACCATCACCATCACACGGGATAATCGCTGAACCAATCTTCGGTATGGCTGACCCAGGGTTCTACTCACAACGTAAGGCAACTGCGCAAAAAGCTGACACGGGACAAATGACGCCAACAGTGACTGCATAGATAGCGGGAGAAGAGCGAGTCAGACCCATCCTATAGAAGCCAGTAGCCCACTGCAACTGGTGAGTCGGAAAAATCATGCGTGGGCAACTTGAGTACGGCAAATGGCTAGAAGGACCCTTTGGGGGACCGATCTTAGCCACAGCTTGCGTGCACGATGAGCGCTTCCTCCTAGGTTTATCTAACTGAACGACCCGACCGGTTACAGACGCGTCGAAGGCACTTCCCGTACTGGACTCTCGAGATAAGCCTTCGCTTCTCACACCCAATTGTCAATCTTCACGAGAGTGCTCACCGAGTGCACCCACGCTTCACATCTTCCTGATTCAAATCGGGATTCCATGCCCCCCATGGGATTTTGTGATCGCGTGAAGTCCTGTTGGTGTTGCTGATACAGGCAGCTTGCAGGAAGTGTCAGTCACATCCACCACCACCGGTGTTTACACTTTGTATGCCGAATAACGCTTTACGTGAGGATCATCTTCGCATCTACCCGACGCAAGCTCAGCGCATTGTGTATGCGTAGCGCCGATCGAGTCCCAGCATCTGGCTCATTATCACCGCCCCCTTTGGACTTGATCTCACCTGTCAGACATCGATGCCGTGCAGGTTCCGAGCGGGGTTGCGGGTCCTTCAGGAACCTTGGGGCAGGAAGAAGAACAGACCATAACACGAAAGTTTTAGCTCGCTAAGGTGATTCAAGTTCGAATGAGACTCTTGTCAAATTATTGATGCAGTACACATAACCTAGCTAACTCAGATTGTGGGGACCGAACATGGTGACTAGTCCCCCCTGACAGAGGCACCAATGTGTGACACTGTTATCGGTGCAAGTGCTCAACATTGTTAGTTGCGACTAACCCCGCACCAAACTTGCCAATTAAACGATCCACACCTCCATGCCAAACTTCAAGGCGTCGCCCGCTTTCATTCCCCTACAATGACTGGCGATCAATGAACATTAATTTACGGTAATGTGATACTAGGGATGGGCTCGTTCTTGTTCCCGTTTGGGCGGCAGCCCTGCGCGTGGAACACAAACCACTCTAGACTGATGTTGACGACGAGCGTCTGACAACAAAGGTATAACGGTAGAAGAATTCCAGGGGCGCGTGCGAGAAGAGAAACATTATGGCGGAGATTACCCGTGGATAAGAATGCCCCTGAGTCTGAGCCACACATTTATATCGCCCAATCGCAGAACTTTTTGCTTTACAACCGCTACGGGTTACAACGTTGAAACCCTCTTGTTCGATTCCTCGGGATAAAAACGACACGTCTATGTATATTTACATCTACCGAGAGTGAGGTGGTTCACTCGGAAGAAGCAGGCCTCGTACGGCGGCACTGAGTGGCATGTCACATGTCACCCGTTCAGACTCAGTGCAACAAGAACGGAACTTGCCGGTTGGTCCCAACTACTGTGAGGGACAACCATGACGAGAAGGCACGACCTCGTATAAGCAGCGCTAAATAACTGCAACCAGCATCATGACGATACCTCATAACGCCACCGGGCAGAATAACCTTCCATATGACATCACTCGAAAATTCTTTCGCTAGAAATCAAGTCCAATTTACGTTCTTGTCACCGCGCTGCACTTTGGCAATAACTTGACTCGAAGAGTCTCTCAAGGTCGGTAAGCGGCTGCAAAAGGATAGTACTGTTACCACACGAAAACGGGTCTAACCGGGACTTGTGTTCATATAACTTCGCGCTTCTCTAGGCTTCTCTCCATTTTCAATTTTGTTGCTCAGTGGGTGGTGCCTTTGCAGGGTTCAAGAAATAAGAATTATAATATCCCCTCACGGAGTTGTCAGGGAGATCTAGAGTTCTTACGTCCGCATACGCCGCAGGTCCAAGGCAAGTGCTTGCCACATAGCCTATATATATAAGGTACAGATTCGAATTATTGTGCAGCTCGTCGACTGAACCGGCATGCATTCCTTCTTTCTACTCAGCGCGACAGCACTCGTAGCCGCCTGCGTTTCTTCGGTGTCAGCCTTTGAACCAGGCTCTGATTATAGCGTGTACAAAACTACCAACCTGTACAACTGCACTGGCCACATCCCCTTCTCCAATGTCACCGTGCCCAACGCCGCCGACACGCTGCCCCAAATCGCCCCTTCTTCCCGATCTGGATGGGAGCAATGGACGCTTTTCATGCATGGGACGTTTCCGGCGATCTTGAGGTGGACTCCGGGAGATCCTAGTTCATCCGCGTCGGTGCCCTCCGATGGGAAGTTTGAGCTGCTCATCATAGGCGTTAACGGCACAACAGTCCAGGGGTCCACCAAGGGCGAGCTTTCCTATACAACCGACAAGAATCTCAACCGAATTGCCGTCGGAGATAACTCGCTCACCTGGGACTCCAACGCGGAGTGGTACAACGCGACGGTCAAAATGGACGGGTACTCGATGCAGCTGGACGCGTTTTCGTATGTCTGAGTTGCGGTCGAGGCATGCGCGTGTCTAACTGATCTCTAGCGCGACACTTGATTCCTTCCACCCGAATGTCGCGTTCTACAATGGAATGTTGGACCAGGCCGGCTGGTACGGTTCTGTTCCTCTGATCCGTGGCCATGTGTGAGCAGTCGCCTCTAGGGAGAAGGCAAACCACTGATGCCAGATACAGCGTGGGATCCCTAGATACGCCGAGTAAGCAGACGATTACTCTCGATGGTCTTGCTGTCATGAGACACATGTTCTCTGACTGTGCCCTACCCAAGTACATCAACAAGTACAGCGCAGGGACGGCTTGGGGTTACAGTTCCACATTCTACGACACACACGTCTTCTACCAGACAGAGGCGACCAATGGGACAGGTATGTTGATATTAGCACTCGAGATGGAGTCTTACGTTAACGTGGACTATGATACTATAGTCCACGATGCTGCCTTCCTAGGTCGCGCCATCCCTACACCAGGCCTACAAGGGGTATTCTCTTCCGCGTGGGCGACCTACGCCATAACGGACGACTACAATCTGTACAATCTGGCCGTCAACCCTGTGGCTCAAAAAATTAACGCTGCGTTTCCCGGTTGCCCGAACACCAACAACATCTCCTATACCTTCAATATGAGCACCTCGACGCTGCTTGGAGAGTTCACCGACCTCGGAGGTGGCAAGACATCATACTATGCTATCAACGGGACGACCACTGCCCCGTTAAATGGTCTTCCGGTCAATGGCTCGTTGGCTGGGGTTTTCGAGGAGTATCAGGCGCCTTCAACTACTGCATAAAGGAAACTAATCTCTTGGCTCCCCCTCCCAAGAAACTCCAAAAATGTAGTGATGTAAGCCTTCATTGCATCTACATGATGCTTGCCCATCTTTGGACCTTTTTTTCTTGGACTACTAACGTACTAGTACTTTTCCCTACGGTCGTTCCTACAATTCGGCACCTTCGTTCTACTGAACTCGACTTTCTTTCTGTGCACTTCATACAAGTTAGTTTATATTGATACCCGTATATATTCAAGCTTGGACGAACGAAATTGATAGAGAAATTGTGCAGAATTTCATGGCGACTTGTTGTACTTTGAATTCAATAGACGTAACTTACATCATCATCCTGTACATGTGACGGTCAACTTGTTCAGTGATGTCCACGACTTGAAGTTGGACAAGCTCTTATCTCGACGCTTACCATCACCATCCCCTTGTTCTGGTGCAAAACTTGTCGAGATGCTTTTTTGTCCGACATGCGCGAACCTTCTGGTGATTTCGTCAGAGACAGGTTACAACAAATGGGCCTGTAACACTTGCGCATATGAGTTTCCGATTTCAAAGCAGGTGAGGTCGCGTTTGACTTTTCAGCGTCTCGTTGAGCTGTTAACGGCGACATATCCAGTAGATGACTTCACGTACAAGAATGAAGCGCAAGGAAGTCGACGATGTTTTGGGTGGTGATGAGATGTGGAAGCACGCTGATGCTACGGATGGTGAGCGCTTTTCCAGGGAATCTTCCTTTCACCAGTAATTCGCTCAGATTGACGCGTCTTTCATCAACATCCAGCCTGCTGTGACAAATGCAACCACCGGAGAGCATATTTCTATCAGCTGCAGATAAGATCAGCTGATGAACCTATGACTACTTGTACGCTGATTGCCATCTTGCTATCCGTTGAGATCTGACTGAGGTCTTTATTTTTCAGTTTACCGGTGGGTTGTTAACCTTGGCTCGGGCAAATTGTTTATGATGTTTTATTAGATGCGCTGGTTGCGGGTACCAATGGCGCGAAAACTAGTGTCATCACGGTCTCCAGACTTGTTTTCAAGGTATAGAGTACTTCCCAAGTTGTCGAGGCGAACTTGGCTCAGGTGTTTTTGCAAGATCGCGGTGACTGCTTCACAATCTGATAGTATCAGAGGCGGGTCGGAGCCAGAGCGTTCAGCGTTCAAGAGCCAGTCTTCCAGGCAGTACCATGGCGTTCCAAGAGCAAGCTCCCTTCATGGCTGTCAAACATTTGCTCTCCCGTCGAAGAGTGTCGTAGATTTCAGGGGGTATTTCGGACCATCAATCATGATAGTAGTACTAGCGTGAGAAAGAGGCGGCTATAATACTGTTGAGACCAACAACATGCAGGCAACATGAGTCTAAGTACCACCAACTATCTCTTCAAACAACCACTGTAATCATTCCCCTACATACACATCGTTAATGTCTGAGCAATCACCACCTTCAAAGCCGAAACCGGGTTCGTTGCGTGACAGGATCGCAGCGTTCGAGAACAAGGGCGCAGCACCGACTCCCCCTGGCCCTGGGACCTCACCCGTTCCACGACCCAAGCCAGTTGGTCTCCAATGGAAACCGAAACAACCATCGCCACCGTCCTCACCTGATCGTGCGCAGACGGTTGAGAAGAAGATTGTAGGTGCCAGTGGGATGTCGGCATCGGATGCGATGGAGAGCATCGGTCGTGGTGGGACGTTGAAGGAGCGCATGGCTGCTCTCCAAGGGAAAGGCGGGTTTGGGGGTGCACCGCCTCCTATTCCGTCCAAACCGATGGAGAAACCCAAGTGGAAGCCGCCCCCGGTGGTATCACCCCCTGCGGACGAGGACGAGAAGGAGTTCGTCGCAGGTGCAGGTGGCCGTGAAGCCTCGAGGTCACCTCCCCCACGTGCCGTCGCTAGCTCATCAGCTGAGAGTCAAGAAACGTCTAATCGTGAAGGCGATTCGGCGGCTGGAGAAGGTGGAGAAGATCCCGATGCTGAGGAGGAGGCGAGACAGCGCAGGGCTGCAATCGCAGCTCGCATGGCCCGCCTTGGTGGAGCTAGATTTGGCATGGCTCCGCCTGTCTTCGCTCCCAAGCCTGTAGCACGGAAGTCTGAGTCTGCACCCTCTGCCTCGGAGGTCCAGGAAGAAGCGCCACACACCGATCAGATCACTGTCCTCGAGGGATCAAGAGAAGGTACAAATGATTTCCCTATCCGCATATCCCATTGTCGCTCACAAAGGAGTCTAGCTTTAGTTGCGTCACCACCTCAAGATTCGCCTGCATCGACTTCGGCAGGAGACGAGGCTATCGCAGAATCAGGTTGGTGTTCTTGATTTGTGGCGCTACGACACTTTGCTAACTTGGCATAGTTTTTCTAGGGCCCAAGGATGAGGCTGCTCCAAGCCGTGCCCCTGCTTCGATGCCTGTGCCTGCAGCCCCACGGCGCGCCGCTCCTCCTCGCAAGAAAGCCTACAAGTCTGCCCCCGCAGCTCCGCTTCCCCCAGCTCCCACAGATGGAGCGGAAGGCGAAGCCAGCCAACCACCACCTTCTATTACTGACGAGCTACCCGTACCGATTACCGAGACATTATCAGTAACCCCCGGCGACGAGGTTTTGGCTACTTCAGATGTGCAGAAGGAAATCGGGGAAGCCAACAAGTCAGTCGAAGCTTGTTATGATGAGCATTTGAACATCAAGCAGGACGTTGAACAACTTCCCCATGTTCCGGCGAAGGAATCGCACGAGTCTGGCGAGGAAGCTGAGCAACAGGAAGCTGGTGTTGATGAAGAGCCTGTGCATACGGCTGCTGACGATGAACATACCCCGGTGGCAGGGGCTCCCGAAGTGGAAGAGGAAGAAGCCCGTCGCAAGCGTGTTGCAGCCAAGCTGGATCAGATGGGTGCATTCAACCCCATGGCAGGTCCTCCCCCAATCCCTCGCCGGGATTCACTCAATGAGAAACTCGAGACAGAAGAAAGCCTTGAAGTGGAGAACGAAGTCGATGTTGAGACGGAGGGAGTTGAGAAGACGCCCCCCCCTCCGCTTGCTGTCCCAGCAAGGAAACATACCGCGGAGTCCATCGAACACGAAGATACTGAGCTGCACGTCGAGACCCAAGAAGACAATTCCGAGGTCGATGAAGACGAAGCAATGCCAACGAATCGTGATGGTGAATCTTGATCTCTTCTGTCTATCATACATCTTGTAGCGCTTGGGTATTAATGTAATCTCTCTCTTTTTTCTCTCTCTTTGGTGACAGACGAACTTGCACCCACTTCGGAGGCGGAGGAGGAAAGTTTGGCGCACAGAATATTCTATCATCGGACAGGCGGTGACGTCTATGAGAAAAATGACGGACATACGCATTTCCCTGGATTTTCTCAACAGCCCCAAACCGAACGGAGTATATCAGGAAGCGCAGACCTTCCAGTTTCCCAGCTCCACATCGAGCACACTCAAAAAGGTGATTTCCGAGAACAGGAGGAACCAACTACCTCCACGAGATACGGAGAAATAGGCGCCGAGGAACACATCGAGCAGAATACAGTGCTCACAGATCCAGATCAAGTAGTAGCTAGCACTAGTACAGGATTTCCAGCAGCGGGGACCGAGGAGAACGAAGAGAAGACGGTCGACGACGACGAAATGCCGCCCCCGCGTATCACTCGACCCATTCCGCCGCCGCCTGTCAATTTCAGCTCCAAGCCAATATCGCCATTGTCCCCACCGCTGTCGCCCCCTCCGGCGAGAACACCATTACAAGCTCTTATAGCAGACGAAGAGGAGAGACCGCCGTCGCCTGCTCCCAGACCCGTTCCTCCTCCTGTCAGAAGTAGTGCGTACTGTTGTCCTGCACGTTCATACAAAGTTTCGCTCACTACTCTGTACTAGTTCCGGACCCCGTTACAGAGGAAGCGCCATCTGCTCCTCCCAGGCGCTCTCTGCCTCCACCCCCGAGGCGCACAAGTTTTAAAATTACGGACCCACAGTCAGAGGTTCCATCCACGCCTCCACCGGTACCAACCTCCCCACGACCTGTGAGTCGTCGGCCAACTACGCCTCCCATCATCACCGCTGTCACATTAGAGCAGGAACCAGAAGAGACGGAGGAATACGAAGGTTTGTTTGTCGTACGCTACTGCGGTGTCCCGCGTGGCGCTAAGCTTGACAAATGTAGGACGCATTGTCGAGGAGCAGGCACTGTCAAGGCCAGCTGCATCAGAGCCGGAGGCCGCTGAGGATGAAGAATCGACGCGTCGTCGTGCCATCGCTGAACGCATGGCGCGTCTTGGCGGTATCCGATTCGGTGCCCTGCCATCCATGAATCCCCTCTCTCGACCTCCCCTGCCCGCTGCTCCTCCGCCAACTTCGATTCCACCTGATGACTCAGAGTTGGAGGTGGAAGAGGAAGAAAAGGCCAGGGACGAGGAGGACGAAGACGAGGCTGCTAGGAAGCTGCGAATATCTGCGAAACTGGCTAATATGGGCGGTATGCGGTTCGGAATGCTGCCTCCTCCCGTTTCGGTACGGACACTTGTGTCCAAGCAGGAGGACAGCGAAAGCGAGGACGCTACCCCGCCTGTCCCTGTACCAGCACCTCCCCAGCGAGCGCCACCAACTAGGAAACTGCCTCCACCGGTCGAGGTCCCAGTGGCGCAGAGACCTGAACAGCGTGGACGACTCAGTAGTGATACCTCTGATGACGGTGTACAAGTTGAAGCTGACGAAAGCGAGATTGAGGAAGTGAATTACTCTGATGCTGATGTACCTCCAACTTCGTCGGAAGTGGAAGAAGCACCGACATCACCACCTCGTCGTCGTTCATCTGCGGTCCTTAGATCTGTAGAAGCCTTGCCCACTCCACCGCCACGTATGACTTCACGTTCACCTCCCCCAGGGAGACCGCCTATTCCGTCCATCCCAGCCGCGCTATTGAACAGGAGACCTAGTGTGGCCACTAGTTCACCATCCAGCTCGAGAAAGACCTCGGTTGATGAATCCAGCGCCGGGGAGACCCCGACCGTTGTTCACAGGGCCGAGAGCGATTATCCTCCACAATCAGAGTACGTGATGGTTGAAGCCGATCCTGACAGCGAGGAAGCCCCTACCCCACCCCCTCGTCGCAAGTCGACGCGTGGTCCGGCACGCTCAATCCCTCTGCCACCACCACCCCCTCCTTCGGCGATCGATCCACCGGAGGAGCTAGCGAGTAGTAGACAATGGGAACTGCCCTCTATCCCACAGGGTGCAGAGTTTGGAGAGAGTGACCTCGCATCGTCAGGCTGGTCCCAAGACTCGACAGTTGTCCACGTCCCTCCACCTGTCCTGTCGAACCCTAGCTCTCGCCGCCCCTCACTCCAGCTTGCTCCGTCTTTAAGGCCTCGCAGCATCGATCAACAGCTCACCACAGACGAGCTCATGACACTCTGGGGGAAAATCGGCGTACAGGTTGTCGAATCTGCTACAACGCTCTTTGATAAATCAAAGCGGTCACTTGTCGGTGATGGTTCGTATGCAGGCTTTGTGCGCGCTGTATTGGCTCAAGTCCCCGATGTGCAAATAATCCCTGCTGCCTCCGGGAATGAGGAATGGGGATACGTGATATACGTGCAGACGGGAGGTGCGGTACAGAGGCGTGTCTCTGACATCATGCCTGGGGACATCATTTCGTTCTGGGACGCGAAACTCAAGGGCCATAAAGGGCTGCACGCGTACAACCAGACCGTTGGCAGTGAGCGGAGCGGCCCTTTGGTCGGCGTCGTGAGCGAGTTTGATGCCAGAAAGAGTAAGGTCAGGGTATGGCAAGCTAACCAACACGTTGGACAACAGGTGAGTCTGTTCAGAAGATTCGCGCGCAAGAAGAACGGTGCGCTGACACCGAGGGCTACGCAGACTGTGGAGAATGTTAGTTATAGGTTGGAGGATTTGAAGAGTGGGCATGTCAAGGTGAAGAGTTGTTGTTTCCTTTGCTTGCGAGCTAGATGTTGACACGAGGTTACAGGTTTTCCGGGTACTTGAGGCGTGAAATTTGCGATAATGATGTACAATTACTGCATGTACAATTTTCCTGTTTCCTTCGATTCTGACGCAAACGTCATCACATCATGAAAGCATAGTAGTTTTGTATCAATCCCCCGCTTTACCTTGTAGATTATGTAGGGCTGTCATTAGCCAGCGCACAATTATGTGGGTTCGTGTTTGAAGCAGACAAGAAACAGGCTGTTGAAGTCTTGCCTTGTAGTTTTCCTCTCTCCATCAGCCCAATCGACAAGATTTTGATCATGATTACAAGTTCACAGAGTTGGTATACAGCAAGTAGCGGGCGCTGAACAAAAGGTGGGCTAAGATGCACCAATACAAAGAAGTGCTGTGCATCTATCTGATTTCGTAGCTAACGCGTTAGTACCAACTCTTGGCCGATTCATCAATGAGAAAATCACCGCAACTTACTGGCATTCCCGTCTTCCAAGACTACTTGACAAGTGGACGAACACCGGTACCCGTGTCCCTGAGACTGTGGCCCACATAATCTCGAACTTCCTTTTTGTAATTTGCTGTAAAAGAATAGTCGGGTTTGGAACATATCACAGACGGTGAAGCAAACTGACTGAGTGGGGGGTCGTCGATTTTTGCCTTCTTAGCGGGGATTTCTTGCGCATCTGTACTTGTCACTGCGGGTGAGGAAGCAGGTGGAGGGCGCTTTCCCCGGCTTTTCTGCATCCACATGTACAAACTCAGTAGGCGGAAAAGACCGTTCGAAAAGATACTCACAAATCTGTCAGCAAACTGTCTCTTCCTAACCAAACAACGGATGTGGTTTTCAGTAGATGAGAAATTGAATTGGGATAAAGAACCGACTTTTCGAGCGCCTCCTCGGCCTTGCGTTTGTCTTCTTCCTCCTGCATGCAATCACAAGTAGGTCCGTATGCTATGTAGCGATGCGATTCTGTTCGTTGCTTACCTTCTTGGTCCTTTGGAAACGTTCCAAGAAGGATCCGTCGTTCGAGAACACGTTCACTGGCTTCGGCTTTGGAGGGGCCTTCGAGCTCGTTGCCGGCAGTGATGTCGATGAGGACGTGGCAGTCAGTGGCGAGGCATATCCAGAGGCTGGGAGAGATATTGCAGACATCGTTGGGGTTGTAGAAACTAAGTCGCGATCGTGAGATGTCGAGGTAAGTAGTGAGTAAGTAGTAGCAGACTAAGCAAGTACTGTCAGGGTAGAGACTCGGAGTGTTTGAAGGAGAGTGGCAGCTGTTTACTTTATCGGATCACGTGAACTCTGAAGTGCTCTCAGGGGCCATCTGAACTTGAGAAGAACTTCCATCCAGTCCAGTGAGTCCCGCTCGAGAACCGTATAATTGGTCATCACGGAAACATGTTTGGTCATTTCAGGCGTCGCGGGACAACCAACATGTCTTGGTATCGAGGTCAAGATCAGCGTCGTGCCTCGCCTCCGCCACCTGAATGGACGTCTGCCCCACAGCAGTCTCATGTGTACGGACGTTTCAACGAAGCATCAGAAGAAGATTGCGACAGAGCAGACGCATTCTGCTCATCGAATGGAATTAGGGTATAACATGGGTGGGGGTTACCCGGGTACCCACCCGGGTGAACCCATACGGGTAATACATGGGCCGGGTAGGGTGGGTACGGGTAAGGTGGGTGGCTTCACC
>MU121031.1:1580-14830 GCA_014904835.1 Paxillus ammoniavirescens
CTACTTCAATACATTGGTTACTCACAGTGGACTCCAGTCCCCAGCTTATTTCAGCTCCCTGAGTGGACCCAATCAGTGCAATTGCACTTTTACAAGCTTCTGGCTTGAACATATTGTGTTACAACCATGGGTGGGTTGTTTCACAACCGTCATCTGGCTGTACTCGATCGACTCAATATTTCGCCGTAGCTGCTGCTAGCATTGTTGCACCCAGTCAAAATTGGCATCTTGCCTGGTCTGACCGAAGTGATCTTTTGCTGTGGTTGACATTATTGTTGATTTCCTGAGTTGGGTACTTGTCTCATGTTTTGCAGCACAGGGAATGAATGTAATGTTGCTATTTATTGCTATACACAATGATACTGTCTAGGTATTATGTGCGGTGGAGAGTCACAAACCGTGCTTTTATGAGGGGGCACTTGTGGCACCATTGTGGTATTGGGTACACTTACTGTTGGATCCTCATAAGAGCGCTGTTTTGGGATAGCATGTGTTCATGCTCTGTGTACAGGGGGAAGACTTGTCTGTGACAGAGAAATTGTTTTAAAAAGCCATGGGGTGAACACGAATAAAACACAATACCTGTTCCACCACACTAATAATTGATCAACTTCCTCTTTCTCCTCTGGATCATCGAGGAGGTCAAGGATAGAGGTATAAACCACTCGGAATCAGTTACCAAGTCTGTCTGAGAGAAGACCTGCGCAGACGTAAGTGCAAACTGGGCCTAAAACAAGGTGAGTGTATGCAGATAATATACCATTCACAACTGACCTGGGTGCCAACATATGCAATGGATGATTTAATTGCACTGCATCCCATGCAAGCGTGCATTACCAGAGCAAGTGGCTTTTGGCTCTTGGTCAACCGAGCTTGGGGATATGAAGATATGCTTAAATGCCTTGCAAGAAACATTAGCAGGGTAAGGTGACAAAGTACTCAATCTTACCAAAACATGGAGCCCACTGCACAAAAGACCATTCCAAGGATCTTCTGGATCATACATGTAGTTTGTGAACAAGAACACCGGCCACTGATTGCCAGTAACTTGGATTTGGCCATTAATGAGTTTGCTCTTCATGCTACATTTAAGACAGTCAGCTGCATTTATGAACATATAGTTGTGCCCCAGTGCGCTCGTGATGAAATCCACGACCAGACTTTATGTTTCACGGGATGTGTGGGTTGAGGCTTTGGCCCTTTGGTGTAATCCAATCTATGATTGTGGTCTTCATGCCTTTGGTGTCATCAGTGTGGGCACCATTAGCACCCTTCTGAATCTGACAGGGATTGACCTAGAAAGTGCAATATGAACCAGCAGGTGGCGGTACCCTCACCTAAGGTACCTGGAAAAATGCAAGTGTCAGGCTCTGATGATGAGTCCAAATTGATTGCTGGTCCCAATTACGAGCTGCAACCAGTCGCTGGACCTGCCAGTGGAGGTGTATTGATCTTCTTGCTGCGGTCACTCAGATTGCACCTTTGTGGTCAGCATGAACATGCTAGGATTCCTGAGTCCAGAAATCTCCACACACAGCTCATCCAAGCGACCTTATGCAGTTTTGTAGTCATGATACAATGTGTCGTCACCTTTGTAGTGCAGTAGATGGCAGTGCCACTATGAGGACAGCTGTTCTACAAATATCCATTAGCCCAGCAGCTCAGTAGAATGAAACATTGTATCGTCACCTTGGTATGCACCAGCAGGTGGCGGTGCTATGAGACAGTCCACAAATACCCATCAGTCAAGTAGCTCACTAGCCTTTCAGTTTAAAGACGATGATTGAATGTACCTGCGACTCCATCAGTGAGCACCATATTCAGCTAAGTATGCCTGACAAAACTACAGGTAGGACAAAATGCAGTGGCTGGCAACCGTCTGACCATGTTCTGATCACCACATTCACAGGTAGCAGCATTGTGGGCTCGAAGAGTCACCCCCTCAGCTTGGAGGAACCTGCAAGTCTTAAATTTAACACACTCGGATCGAAGAGCAGTAAGGAACAAACCTTTAATGAGCTTTTCTGACTCGAGTGCTGAGGGGATTCTCTTATCCAGGTGAAACATGCACCACTGGTGCACGGGTGGCAGTTAAGTGTCCAAGACGTGAGGAGAGTCTGAGCCCAGAAATGGAGCGGCATTGAACCAGTGTCACAAACCACCGTAACCTCGGAAGAAGTTGGTGTGCTGCTCCATCAGCTGATGTTCAACGTGCAGGCAATCAAGGTGATGATCCACATCTTGGTTGCCGATTGTGAGGCTCAATCAGAACTCACGATACCCTCACATTCCAATAGGAAAGCTTGTAGGACATGCAAATATGGACGGTCCAGCAGCATGTGTGAAGACCTGATTGAGGGGTCTCAGAATTTAGACTGTTTCTGGTTGGAAAGTAGCCTCGGGATAGAAATTGAGGGGTCCCAGAATCCATATTCTTCCTGTTGAATATTGATATGTTATAAATATTTCACATCTCTTCATTGCCTAGATGTCATTAGTACAGTTGGGCATTTCCACGGTGTATCCACATTTTCCATCTGAGGTGAAAAGTGTAAGAGATGAAGATATATGCCTAAACTGCTGCCCCGTTGAACCATCTTGATTCCCTTTGAAGATAATCTTCTGACCAGAATCCGTGAGAGAAGAAACATAGAAACCTGCACTCAACCGAAGAAAAGCTTGTCAGGTGCCCAATCAAGGCGGGCGATGGCATCAATAGTCCTCACAAGGAGCGGGAGATTCAGTGCAAGGGGCACTCGGATTTGGGGGAGCTACCTGGGAGGTAGTTGGGCAGTAAGAAGTAGTGCCCATAGATGTAGGAGAAACGGAACATCCCAATTACTGAGAACTGTCGCAAGATAGCACATTGGAATGCAAAAGATAGTGGGGAGATATTGGGATATTGTTGGATGAGTTTGATGGTCGCTTCCTGGTTGAGTGATGTGAGAGCACCTCCAAGCATTTACCAAAGGCTGTCACGGTGTTGGTATATTCAGCTCTGTTGTAGTATGCTCTGTGATAATATTGGATAAGCTCAGGACCAATAATTGGTGAAAGTTCATTTTCCGCATTGGTAATCTCCTGCTGAGCAAATGTCAATGTATCCATCGCCGCCTTCTGGACCATGATAACATCCATCCAGTGTTGCATGAGGCCTTTGTATTTAGATTGTGGCTGCTGAACCTCTACAAAAATGATATTCTATGCTGGAATTAGTGACAAAGGAAACCAGTAAAATGTATGAATTTACGACTGACCAACATCCTGTCAAATACCTCATCGAGGTCGGTTTCTATTCCTGATACAGGCTTCAAAGCAGGAAACCCAGACCCGGATGAGTTGGTAGCCTCACTATGGGAAACCTCTAAGTGTGAGTGGCCAGATTGAGGGGAAGTCAAGGACATGGTACTGCTGCTTTGGTTATGGTACAGACTTGGAGTGGAGCCTGATTCAGAGAGTGGTGGCTGTGGTGTGCTGGATGCAGACGTGGGCGTGGAGGAAAAAATGCTTGTAGGACTGGTGAGTCGTACCACCCACAGAGACTCAGAATCAGCTTGCAAGTGAAAGTGAGTAGCAGATGGTAAACCATATGCTTCAGTTAACTCAGCCTGAGCATGCTGAGGATTTTGGGAGGCCCACATTGTCAGGGCCAGTGGCAGAGTTGTCTTGTTAACTTTCTCACTGACTAGTAGTGGTGCAAATACAAGCAATTCCACACAAATCGATTTTTGTTCCAACTTGAAGCTATATGGCACCTAAGTAATTCTAATAGCAATGTCAGAGTCGGAGCCACTGTTAATCAGTCGAAAAAGTTCCTCATATCTCCATCTTTGACAATTCCCCGTCTAAAAGTGGTGATGTAGACACCAATGAGTGAGATGCTCACAAAACCCGCTGAGGCATAGGTTGCTCCAACTGTAATGTTGGTACGTGTTGGGTCAATCAATACACCCACTATCAGACTCGCTACATTGAGGATGGCACTTCTTCCAGTCAGCCTTCACACTAGCATTACACTATATGTCAGTGTCACTCACCTCATTGCGCATAAGATGCCTGGTAATGAGTAAACCATCACTGTTGTCATATACCGTTTTGCCAAAACAAATTCCTAGAGGTGGAGGATCAGCCTTGGTTTGTAATCTCGGAACATCGTAACCTGCATACCGCAACTTGCAACGACTTCAGTTTGGCACCAAAGTACTGCCCTAGTAGTCCTCCAAGGACACATCCTGCTCCAAAGATGAAGGAGCTGGCTACAAGAGCTTTTGTGATACTCAGGCCCCCAAAGCCAGGTATTGCAAAAACTGTGCAGTCAATGACCATAATTACACCAGCCTTGCAGTCACATTTTGTCAGTCATTATCATTGCACTGATTAATGCTGCATAGCTACCAAGTAAAGCTGGCCATTGAGTTGTGTGCTGACATCGTCCACAAATTCATTCAGATCAAGTGCATTAACAATTCCATCCACGTGTAACTCTCTAAGCCTCATGGCCAACAGTTTTGACACCACCTTGTGTGGCAGCAAGCATAGGTGGCCTCCTGGACTGCCACCAAGTGATAGCACATTATATGGGCCTCAGGGAGGCTGTGCAGGTGCAGGAAACAATGATGACCTGTCACTTCATCAGACCTTCTGATCTGTGTTAGGAAACACATGACTTATATATCATGTGTTTGATGCAGCCTAACAACATTGTGTCAGGCCTATGACTCAGAGTGAATATCCACTGGAGTGAATTACTTACCACAGATTGTCACTGTGTATGGATCATTGATCACATCGTCTTGCACAAGTGAGCCTAACCACTGCAAACATCAGCTCAGTCGATGGTTGATATGAGCCAGTCACATACCAATATTCATCATCATTGTGATTATATTCCTCAACATGTTTGCATCCCTGAAAATGGTTGTGGCTGTCATGCCCTGGAGCATTGAAGCTTCTTTTCTTGAGAAAAAAATTATCATTGGGGGTACCTCGCAGACAGGTACATTCAATCTCACTGGTGTACATCCAGTCGAGCTCTCATCTGAGCTCAATGATTTCACTACAGCAGAGAACAGATTGGCATGGAAAGTATTCCATGTGTTTCCAGTACTGCACTTCGAGTTCTTGTTCTGCTATGGTTTAAATGTATGATTAACATTGAAAGAGATTGAAGCTCACTGACTTTGATGAGTTCACCCTTGTAGAACGGTGCACTCCTGGAATAGCATTGACACATTGAAGTCGTGATGCCAAGCGATTATGCGCTTGTCGGGGACAACATAGTAATACTTGAAGAAATCTTCTTGACGCAATGCAACTCACACCAGCTCGGCTATGAAGCTCCACTCAGGCTCTCCTATTAAAGTGTGTGATAGATCAATCCAAATCTCGAAGTCACAGAGACACTGGGGTGTGCAGCGTAAAATATCCATCCCAGTGTACATTTTCTGATAGCCTGTGGATAAGCTGACTGGTCCAATGATAACAGAAAAAATGTGCACCTTTGATGAGTTGTGATAATATATAATGCCTGTTGGGTGTACTGTTGTGACCCAGCCATTGCCAGTCTGTGCAGCTGGTCTGTGAAGTCTCGTCAAATTCGCAACATAAAGAAAGAAAGATTTAATGCTTACTCATGCCCTAGTTGTTTGGGAGCAATCCTTCATTGTGCCAAAGTGAGATTTGACATACAGGGTTGAACATATCTTCATAGTTGTGTGGGCCATGTTGGGAGACCACGTTTCATCACGTCCATATCATGAACATCCGCTGGCAAGACTCAGAAATGTTAGAGTGAGTATTACCACTTACCGGGCCAGGGCCAGGGTGTGATGTTTGGGGCATTGATGCAACCACATTGGTGATTGTTATCAGGTTCATATCAATCCACGAGGCATGAACCTTTCCCAACTGTGGTAAGGCAGTGGAAGTGGCAGTGGAGGTGGGAAAGTTTGGGTGCGGCAAGTGCCACCAGGACCCGCTTGTGGGGTGTTCAGGGTTATGCCAGTGACTCTGGCATAATCGACCGTCAATTGATAATCATAGGCAAGGAGAATAAGTACCGCTACGGTGAAATAGGCATAAAGTCTATAAGATTTTCACATGACCAGAGATGGGTCTCTGGCCCCAAATATATATACTGCATACTAAGACAACTTGTACTAAGAATACCAAAAGTTCATCTGAGGAGTGGGCATCAACACGACCATATGATCTGGTGCATATTTTGTATGTTTGAGCTTGACTGACTCTTGTTCGACGTGGTGGATTCGCGAGGTGGTCCTACTAGGTTGTTTGAAGGCAATGGGGAGTGGTTTGAGTGGCCTAGGTATGGTCACCGATGCATCCAGCTTACCATTTTCATTGCTGACTGGCTTCATCCTTAGCTAGCATGCTGGTTTTGACTTGTGGTTGACGCTGTTCATTGAGCCACCCATGTGGCTTGTTCTGTCATCTCAATGGCCATCCTCACCCTCGCTCTGGCTCTGTCCCCTTACATCACCCTCAACTTCTCTTGAGTCGTCTCCCAGCTGGTTGACTTGCGTTTGTCTCAATCGACTTGATCGACTTGACACATCGACCTTCAACTCGACCCCCAGCTGGCCATTTCCCCCTCGTGCCCCGTCGGTACATACCAGTGAGAGCACCAATATGACCAAAGATGTATTGAAGGGCATCAGTGAGTTGGAATGCGTCAACATGACCAAGTCAGAACTGAACGTGCACATTGACAACCAGCTTGGTAAGACGCAAGATTTCACGACACAAGTGGAATGCATTTCCAAAGTGAGACTTCTTGCACTCCTTCATAGTGAGTGTCTTGACGGGCTTCAAGTTCATGTTGTAGTCAAGATGAAGATAGTGTTCAAATTCTAGAGCATGGACATCAGTACGTACTCCACAATAAAGTGGAATTCTAAGTACCTTGCGGTGGACCAACAGATTGAGCATGTTGTAATCTTGTCTACAGAGTTGCAAACCAGCTTCAACCCAGTTGAGCCTTGTCGTCTGGAAGAACTCGGTGGCCTTGAGCTGGCAGAACAAGTACTTCTTTGTCATTGCCTTCTCAGGACAAGTTTTGAGTTCGTTCAGGACAAAACATTTCAACAGCTTCTGGCACGAAACACAAACTTTGACTGGCTGATTAGGAGGACAGTGCTCAAGGTACCACTGGCAGTTCTTCACCAACAGGATATCCTGTGCACATTTTATCTGACTAGACCGGTGGTTGTATGGGTCAGAAGCCCACCACAGAGCTATAGCGTCTGCAGTAAGGTCATTCTCCAGAGGCTTGTCCTCCATGAATGGATGGACTACATTGGGCACACCGTGAGGTGAGGGGCATTAATCCAGGTTGCAGGGGTGTGCATGAAGAGCAGAACGAGTCTCCCCAAGATGAGTTGTAGAGTTGAGGGAAGACCAAAACAGTTGATTGATGTCGTTGTAATCAGTAGTTTGATCACAGTGGAAAGTCCAGCAGACTGCAGTGGTAATTGCTGGACTGCGTGAGAACAAATTCTGTTGCTTATATCATCAGCCAGGATTGATTGGGATCTGCATCAAGATTACCCTGTGTGTACAGCCACCGCCCCTTCTTTGCGCTGAGAGCGGTTACTATAGTATTCCTCTGTCATTTTGAGTCTCATCCTTCACAATGCCATTGCCAAGTGCAGTCTTCAAATGTGGACCCCAGATTTACACCAATGGATCAAAGGTAAGGGAATCACGTGAATGATGCATACTAGTACTGACTGTGAGACCTCAATTAGTCTCAGATCTACTTCGCACTCGAGGTATGATTTGACAACGATGTGCTGGCGGCGTGCCAGTTGGCACAACTCACACGTTTGAGAAAGGAACAGTATAATATTGTGGTCCCAGCTGCGACCATGGTGGGAGCAGTGCTGCCATCTGCATCAGCGCCTCGATTTCAAGTTCACCACCACCTGAGTGATCTTCATTTTTGGCAGCATATCCGAACAATTGCCAATACGGTGTGGACAAGGGTGAGTTAACATCTCAGTTACTAACTTGATCTGAGTCATTGAGTCTGACTCAGACCGCACAGGTTGGACAGTTTTGCTAACTAATACATGGATACTGACTTCAGTTCTGCACCTCATGTATGGATTTTACTACTAGCATTGCAGGAGGAATTAGCAGGAACCTTGGCATATTAGCCTAACACACATAGGAGCTTTCTATTTTTAGTAAATGGTTGTAGCCTATCTTAATTAATCACGATCATGATGATCTACTTATGTAGTTGGTATGTACCATTTGTAGATTTCACCTTTAATGGCTTTGTGTACACAAAGACAAATAAAGGCCTAGAGAAGAGATGTCGACATTGTCATTGACTGCGGTCTTGCATTCACCACCTCGCATCAGTTTTCAACTCAAAATCAAGTTCACAATGTCATTTCTCTACCCGAGTTTCAGATTCTGTTGCCAGTGTGTTCAAGTTGTCTCGCTAACCGATTCTGATTCCACAATGCTATGTTAACTCCAAGTTGTGCACTACTTTGTCAAGTCGTAATGGTAATACAGATTTTGGTGCCTGTCACGTCCCGTGACTTTCCATATCCATTCGACCTATTTCCGACCCATCCCGACACATCCCAATATACCCAACAACTTCGGGTTGTACTTAGACATTTCCTTTCTCTGTTTCCTGTTTCCTGATTCCCATTCCCGTTCCTGAGTCTTCAGACTACCATTAGTAATCAGGTCCACCTTATATCTGTTTCCTGTCATACTTTCCTTTTTGTCATCATCTGTCTATCATTGTTAATCTAACATGCTCATTCGTCATTTGCATGTCTTGTATGGTAATCCTGACATCTTTCTTTTGTTGTGTGTTGGGATTCCCGAAAGGCCTGACGCTAGTCTGTTTACATCTATCCAGACTTTCAGTATATAAACCCCATGTAACTCTGTTACTTTTCTTTAGTTTGAATATCAATAAGATCCCAATCCCGTTACCTGCTACTCCTCTGAACCTCCCTCTTAATTCTTGAGTTGATCTCAGGACTTATAAATCTGACCCCCTCTGCAAATCAAGGGACAAGGACTCGTACAGGGGTGCAACACATAAGTTGAAGCCAAAGTCCCTACGCCCTCAGACACATTCTGGACCCCCATTCCCGATACCTGATTACCTGATCCTTCGGGTTCACTCCGGACCCTTCGGGCTTGAATTGGATTCTGACAGTGCCTGGCTATATCTTTGTGAGAGCAGCAACATTTGACCAAACTGCCACTGGATTTATAGCGGATTGGAGTTTCAGTTAAAACATGAGCTTTCCGGTCAGTGCCCTCTGAGAATCTTCGCTATCTAGGGACGCAACATTGTAACTATCAACACTCTTGAGAAGGTGAAAGATTTTTGCTTTGACCTTTCTAAAGTGCTTCATCTGGACGCCAGTTAAGGCATTGCTGCTGGGGGATTTGCTGAACCCTCCAAGATAATCTTGGATGTGGAGTTCCAGCTGAAGGCAAGTAAATAGATTGTAGCGTGCATGAAGGAGGAACCCACCAGGCCAATGAGCATCAATAACAGGTGGTTGTTGGGTATAATGGGACCCCATACCCCGTGATCACTACTAATCTGCCTGTACTCTTGGACAAAAATACATGCTGGGGAGTTGAATTCTGACATTGTGTGGACAATAACATGGGAGCATTCTTCCCCAGCAAACCAATCAACCTACAACACTTTCATGAATTGTTGAAAACATAAAAAATAGTAGTATACCAAAATGATTCCTTCATTGATATCATACTTATGAAGGAACAGGAGCCCGTATCAAGGATCCCATCGCACGTATTGTTGTGCGAGGAGCGTTGGGATTCCTATTTTCTGATCCCTGCCACGAGGAAGGCCATGCCAAGGCAGGCTTAATCTGGGAAGTCGACAGAAAGGTAACGCAAGGCCTTCTGTGCATGGTGCATGAAGTGTGCCCTGCATTGGGCTACCTGTGATCCTGGTGATTATGAATACAGATGAAAAGAAAAATGTGCTCACTGTGGAGTAAAACAAGGTCTTGAAAACATGGTCATCCATTCGTGTTTGGACTCTTGTTGGACTGAGTTGTGATCTTAAGGATAACTTGATTGTTTGATCTTCAGGATTCCAGTCAGGAGATATTACCCGACGACATGTCAGCAAGTGGGTCAGCGAGAGGTCTGTGACCATCTCGAAATCAGGATCGAGATCGAAGCAGGCTACATGTGACCACACAAAGATTATCACAAATTTGTAAATTTGCCTCCAGCCGGGTACAAACTGAATTGCTGACAAGAACCATTGATGATCTTGGAATACTATTAGTATTAGTGGGTAATGAAATTGCTCGAATGTTACCAGGAGCGTCTGTCAGTAGGTAGAATTTGATACAGGAATTGGCTGTGACATGAATTATATGTGTGGAAGAAGGTGACCACAGACCTCTCCCCAGTGTGGTGGTGTTTACATTAACAAAAGCATAGAAGGACGAGACTGTGCCACTTTGTGAAGAATCGAGGAAAAACTGGTTCAAACTCTCGGGGTTGGACAGTAGATCATCAAGATTGGGGGCTCGAATCTGCAGGATATCATGATGATATGGGTCTTCCGATGAGGAGCCGATGGGGTCACGGTGTTGGTCATGTGGACTTGGTGTAGCAGAAAAATGGAAGATGGGTTGGGAAACAGTGTTTAATTGACCACCAGGACCAGGTTGGTGATCAATCTGGCCCCTCAATGTCCCCCATCAATCTGTGGGTAGATTCGTCAGTATAACTAAACCCAGTGAAGTATATATGACACACTTACCACTGGTAGCTGGTGCAGAGAGAATCTGATTGAGGGCATTGGCACACTGGGATGCCTCTGCTGTGGGTGGAACCGCAGGACAGGGCGGATGTGGTATTGTCATTGCCGATCCATGGACATGGGTGGATGATGGATGAACATGGGCTTTGTGATATGATGAGCTCTGATCATATGATAGCACATTCATTGGAACACGCTCGCCAGTAGTGTGAGTTGAGGGTTGAGGACATCAAGCCAAGGGAGTTGAGACAAGTCAGCGAGCCAGGAGATGAGGGGGTTGATGGGACAAAGATGAGAGAAGACAAGTTGAGGGCCAGACAGGGGGAAAGGACGAGGACGATGGCTGCCAATGAAATGGTAAGCTGGATGTTATAACGAACATACCTAGACCACCCACACCACTTTCCTGTGACATGACATGACCCACTCACCTCACCAACCCACCACATCATCGAGGACGCCTCAAGCCAATACCTACAAAAGTCAGCAAGCCCAAGCGTACAGAGTACACACCCCACCATATGGTCGAGTCGATGACCTCCCGGACCAATTGGATGTGATAGAAATGGCACAGGGCTACTGGGGGAGTATCCCAGGGCCACCACAACCAAGGATGAAGGGCACTGAGGCCTGATACATCAATACTGCACACTGTCAACACCATCCTTATCACCCATACAAGCTGCAAATTACCATATCAGGAAATTACGCCAGTGTAGCACTTCGACTGGACATATCTATGGACATGGACACTGCTACATCACCGGGACACTGTGAGTCATTACGGACTCAACATTTTATTCACTTGTTCACAGGAACCATTCTAATAGGTATCCATTCCTTTATTATTCATCCATTTGATTTCCTTTTGATCCCCATACTCTGTTTGAGGGGGAGTGTTGGAATACAAACATAGACATACATCTTAGGTAATCATGTACTTACCATTAGACACATTACCATAGTCTACCTTAGTGACTAACTACTAAGGTATACTACAGGTTTCCCATCTTACAGAACCATTACAGGTTCTTACACTAGTTCCCTGAGGTTGTTTCATTAACAAAGCTATAGATAATTAGTACTTTAGTCCTTACTTAGTAGTAAAAGCCTGTCCTTAGGACAAGATTTCACAGTTCAAGTGTGTCCTTTGTCAGAAAAAAGCGGCATTGGGAGTGAGTGAACAAGCAAATCTTATCAGATTTCACAACAATGGATATGATATATCCAGGCAAGTGTGTCTCCGCATGCATTGATGCTGCTAATGATGTCCTTTAAGGTTGGTATGAATTCCTGTGACTGAAAACCTGGCTATGAAATTGTTTATGACAGTGGAAGTTTAAGATGGATTGAGTAGAGCGGTGAAAGAAACGAAGTTCTTCCTGGGTGTTAAGTGGTCAGGACAAAGGAAAGAATGAAAAGAAAGGTGCGATAAGTTTGACCCTAAAGGGATTCACTGGTGAGTGGAACCCTGGAAGAGTGAGTCCATTGGTCTGAAGTATGGTGGGTTGAGAGATAGAAGTAACCCGGGTTCGTCCCGTAGTGAGTGAGCGGATAGTGAGTGGTGGAATAGAGGGCGGGTTGTGCTGCAGCAGGTTTGTTGTTGTTGTTCTTACTTATGCTTGGACCTTAAGTGCGTGGTGACAGAAGATAAGATTCAAAATGACTAAGTGCAGACTTTTATAGTCCAGGCATACCCGTGACTGCATCAAACAAAGTCAAAACATAAAGGATAATGACCCGAGCGGGTTGGGTAACAGTATAAGGCCACTGATGGGCGAAGAAGCTACATACATGGACAAATGGGGCTCATGGCTAAGACTTACCAACGCATTGGAATGGACCCGGACAGACCCAGACAGTGAAAGCGGGTTCCATGGCTAACAGGGCATGGGTGAGAGTAGGTGAGAGCGGGTTGGGCCTCAGATTGTATGAATTGTGGATAGAGAGTCAAGGGAATGGATCGTGACATTAAGAGGAGTTAGTATGGTGCCAGATGCGCAGATGAAGGATGCTTGCAGGCATAGGGAATGTCAGTTCCCTACATCTGCGGGGGACTTTGCTGCTGACTGTCCTCAGTCAGTCACATGATCGTGCACATAGAAGCCACATGGCTGCCTCATGGCCGTTGGGGGTCTTCCAGCGTTGATTTCCTTCTTTTCCTTCATTCTCCCCCTTCCTTCCAACTCACCAAATCGTTGCACCTGCCCACCATAACTATGCTTTCATTGATGCTCAAACCCGCTGCACCCATCGACCCTGTCGAGGCTGAGAAGACGGCTGCCCAGGATGGGTTCATGGCCACTGTTGCCAAAGTCCACACAGTGGCATTAATGGTTCCGGGGGAAGGCGACGCCCTGGAGGAAGAGAGGAGGATGTGGATGAAGGAATGGGAGACCGTCACGGTGAGTGGTTGGGTCATTGATCCAAGGTCATT